>JAWQFY010000368.1:0-34645 GCA_037055185.1 Capillidium rhysosporum | reverse complement strand
TAAATTTAAATTAAAATTTTAAAGTAAATAAATAATTTATATTTTATTAGTTTTTTTTTGTAATTTTTATTAAATTAATTAATTATAATTATTATATATATATAAATATTTTATATTATACTTTAATAATAAATATTAAAGTATTTTTTTAAAATCTAATATATTTTTAATAATTAATAATATTTTAACTTTTTTTATTTAAAATAAACTAATAAAAATAAATTAAAATAAATAATTTAAAAAAAAATAAATAAAATTATTAATTTTTCTTTAAATTATACATTTTATATTAATTTTATAATTGGTGTTTTTTATTATTTATATTATTTAAACAATATTTTTTAATTTATTTTATAGCTTATTTTTAATAAATTATTATTAAAATTTAATAATATACTATTTTTAAAACTTTTTAATTTAATAACAAACTATTAAAAATTACTTAAACTAAAATAAAATATTAAAAAATAATAAATAATTTATTAAACTATAGTTAAAAACTTATATTATTTTTAAAAATATTACTAAAAAAACTTATTTAAAAAATAAATTAGTTTTAAAAAATATATTAGCAAATATAATTTATTATTTTATTTTGTTAGCTTTTAGTTTTACTTATAATAGGTTTTTTAGATTTAATTTTTTATATATAAAAATAAAAATTATATTAAAAATTATATTTTTTAATTTACTAATTTATACTAGCTTTAAACTATATATTAAATTTTTAAAGGATTTTTTTATTAAAAAACTAAAAAATTAGCTAAAATATTTTATTTAAATAGTAAAAATGAAATAATATTACTATTATTAAACTAAATTTAAAAATAAAGTTAAAATAATATAATAAAATATTCTAATATTTTTATTTAATAGTATAAGAGTTTTTACTAAAAATGAAAAAGCTATAAATAACAAATTAAAATTAAAAATAGTTAAAGTTAAAAAAAAGTTTGCTTTTTAAATAAATTATAGCTAAGTAAAAAGTTATTAAAAAATGATAATAAAAGTAAATTTTTTTAATAAATATAAAATAATATATTTAAATATTAAAAAAGATAAATAGAAAGTTTACCTAGAAGTTTTTAGTATATATATTATAAGTTTAAATAATTAAAAATAGTAAAGTATAGTATAAATAAAAATATTTTAAAACTATATAAGTAGTAAATTTAAAAAAAATATATTTTATATTTTATTTATATAACTATTAACATTTATTACTTTTTAATTAAATTAGAAATATTATAAAAATATTAGTATTATATTTATTTTACTAGTTAATCTTATCTAAATTATTAGGTCCATATTTTAAATAAAAGTTTGCTATAAAAATATTAATAAATTTTAACTACTTTTCTAAATTTTAGATTATTTTAAAAAGGTTTTAAATTTTGTTATTACTATTTACTAAATTATAACTTTTAAATACTTTTTTACTATAAGTTAGATTTGTTTGTCTAAAAATAAAAAAAGAACATTAATAAAGCTAAAATAGTTTTTTTATTTAGTAGTATATATTATAATTACTATAAAAAGTATTTATAACATTATGCTATTTTTAGCTTTTAAATAGCTAATTACTATTTATAATATTTTTTTTAACTATAAATATATTTTTTAAATTAATATAATATTAATATTAATATAAAATATAAACTTATAAATAAAAATATATATTTAATAACTAAGAAATTAAAAACTGGTTTATTTAATAAAATAAAAATTTTATACTATTTACTTTAGTTTATTAAAATTAATTTTAAGTCTTTTTTTAAATAGTTTTAAATTAATTTTTATAATAATATTATTAATTAATTATTTTCTATTAGATTTTTATAATAATTATTATTTTAAATTATTTTAAAGTTTAGCTTTAATATTTTAAAAATTAGAAGCAATTTTTATACTTTTGAAAATATTATGCTTAATTAAAATAGTTTTATTAGAGCAGTTTTATAATTTATATTTAAATTATTAGCAACTTTAATTTTTTTAATTTGGATTTTACAGCTTATAAAAAAGCTAAAGTTTAATATAATTTTTAAATATTTAGAAATTTAGCAAATTTTCTTTAAAAATGCTATTAACTAATTTATTTAATTTAAGAGATAGTAATAAATTATTTAAGTTTTATTTTTTTTTTGTAAATATTTGTAAAAGCATAACAAAGTTTTAACATTTTTTAAGACAATATTTTGATTATCACTTGTGTTTATAATTGTTTAAATATATATTTTTGTATAGAAATATATTAAATTAGTTACTTTAAGTTTTAAATATTTTTAAGTTGCTTAAAGTAGTTGGTATAGCTTGATTATGCCATCTCTAACTTTTCTAATACTATCTAGTTTTTATTGTAACCCCAAAGATCTTCTAAATTTGGTATTATTAATTAGAACACTTTTTTGGTTTTGTTCCTCATTTTTATACAATATAAAATGCTTTCAATAAAAGGATAAATTTATTTGCTAAAATTAACATTAGGTTGCTTTTTTGGAGTAAAGTAACAACTATTTAGTCAGAATTTCCATTTATTGGAACTTAAAACATATATGCTTGGTAAATTACGAAAGCTATAAATAAACTATTGGTACAATAATTTAATATATATAAAGTTTTACTTTACATACTTTAGCTATCAGCTACTCCAAAGAAGTTCACAGAAATCAGTTTTTAAATAAAAAGATCTAACATACCACTAAACCTATTAGTATTGACTGTTTTCCAATAAATTTCCATTTAATTGCAATGAAAGAATCAACCACATTTAAAAAACATTTTGACCCATCTTATTGTGATATTTCGGATACTAGATTCGACTTTGAAGATTACGTTATTGAAAATTTAGGTTTAGATATTTATGGCTTGAATAAACAAAATAGTAAGCAAATTTTAAATTGAATCTTAATCTCATTTTGTAAACTTTGAACTAAGCTAGGGGAGGAATTTGCATTCAATATTTAAGAGGAAGATGTACACGAGGAATTCAATGTCCTTACAAACACATTCGCTCCGAAAAAGCTGTTGTATGTAAACATTGGTTAAGGGGACTTTGTAAGAAAGAAGACCTATGCGAATTTTTACACGAATATACTATGACAAAGATGCCTGAATGCTATTTTTATTCCGAGTATGGAGAATGTGCAAATGAAAACGATTGTATATATTTACATGTTGATCCTCAAACCAAAATACCCGAGTGTATATCTTACAATCAAGGATTTTGTAAATTAGGCCCTTTGTGTAAGAACAGGCATATTAAAAAGCTGCCCTGCTTTTTATACCTAGCTGGGTTTTGCCCTAAAGGACCCGAATGCAGCGATGGACAGTAAGTTTATTTATATCAATTGAACTAATGCAGTTTAGCCCCAAGTTTGAAGCACCAATCGAAAAAGAGAAAAACGTATCCAACTTTAAAGACAATAATAACTTTGGTCCTGGGTTCAAGTATCGTAACAATCAGAATAGCCAATTTCAACCTTACCAAAAAAACTCAAACTTCAACAACAACAACAACACCCGAGATGGTAATCAAAAATTCACAAAGAAGCTTGAAGACGTACTCTGTTTTAAGGTATTTTTAACAATATCTTCAAAGTAATTAACTTTACTAGTGTGAAAAATATGGCCATTATGCAAACGTTTGTACTACTTTCGTTCAAAGACATCAATAGATTATATATTCTTATAAAACTTTTATAAAATTTAGGCTTCTATACTAATTTGTAGTATAATAATTTATTCAATCGAAAAGTACAGTAAAGTTTTTGACATTTACTCAAAGTTATTTTAAATGCATTATTATTATTTGATAGAAATTATAGATTTTCAAAAACTACATTTTCAATACGGTTTTTATTTTAAATTAAATCATTTTGTTAATTTTAATTAACTTTAAAAAAGAATTATATACTACCATTATTATTTAAATCTATACTTATATTAAAAATGCAATTTAATTATTGCTTATGATATTCTTAATTTTTGGTTTGTATTATCTAAATTGCTGCTCTAGGATTGTGGATTAAATTTAAAATTTACTTAGATTATTTAAATGTTAATAAAGTCCATATATTTATACCAATAAAAATCTGATTAAAGTATAGCATGAAAATTAATTATCAAGTTTTTCTACATTTATTTAAATATTAAATCTAATATCTTATTGTTAAACTTATTTAAAAAAAAACATTATAAATTGTTGTTGTTTTAATATATCATAGTAATTTTATATTATAATTGAAACTGTATATATATATATTGATATTGCATTATTATTTTTCATACTTTTGGTTAGCATAAATCTGAAAATATAACATAGAAAAAGCTAGCTATATAGCAATAAGGCTACTAGTTAGAAAAAGAATAGTATATAATTTTCTATAAAAGTAAAGTTTTATACTAACTTTAAATATAAAATATTTATAACTTATTTCTAAATAGTTTTTACTATTTGTAGCATTAAATGGTATAAAAAATAATATCTATTATTATTAAAATAGTATAAATTATAATAAAAAAGCTTGAATTTATAAAAATTTATTAAAAAAATTAAACTAATTTAATAGCTTAAAGTTTAATTTTAAAATAAGCATTAATTAAAACTATTAAAATTAATATAAATTGAGAGTATTAACTAAATAATTTTTTTTTTCAATTTATAAAAAAAATAAGAAGATAAAAAGCTAAGTATAAATTCTTATTAAATAAATTAAATATTAAAAAATTAATAATAATTCTCTTATAAGTAAGCTATTTTTAATATAATAGTTATTATTATTTTTTAGTTATAAGTAAAACTAAAGTTTTTTAGTTTATTTTTAATACTTTATTTTTTTATAAATTTATTTATTTATTATTATTATTTTATTAATATGCCAAACTTTTATATATTAATAATTAATAAATTAAATTATTTATAAATTATATAATTATAATATAAAAAAAGTGAAAAGTATATTTAAAATAGTATATTTTTATTATTTGCAATAAATAATTATATTTTATACTTTTTATTTTAATATGGTTTTCTTTTAGTTTTTGCTTTACTTTTTTAAGTTATTTTTATTACTATTTATTTACTTGTATTTATATACTTTTATTTTTTAGATAATTTAGTTTTTATTAATTATTTACTAATAAGCTTAAGTACTACTATTTACTATTTTTTTAAATTAGTTATTTAAATTTATATTATTAAAAAATATTTTTAGCTATTAATAATAGCTTTATCTTTTAATTTTTATTTAGCTAGTTTTTAAATATTTATTAGCATTTTTATTTATAATTTACTTTAAATTTTAACTAAAAAATTTTAAATAGTTAAAGTTTAATTAATTAGTTGAAATAAAATTAATTATTATAATAATAATAAATTTTATTAATTTATTTAAAGCTTAAATACTATAAAAATAGCTAAAAATAAATAAATAATATTTATAATACTTTAGAAATATACTATTAAAATTTTTTAATATTTACTAAATATTATTTAAACTGATAAATATTACTCTACTAAGTTTAAAATATATTAATTTAAATGTTTATTAACTTATACTTTTTAAACTTTTAATAATTATAGCTATTTTAAAATTTTTAAAATTAATATATAATAAAATATATATTTAATTATAACTTTACTAAGGTTTTTTACTAAAATTTATAACATAAAATTACTTTTATAGCTTTATAAACATTACACTATTTTTACTAATAAGTAATATTATTAATAAAAGCTATTATATTAAATTAGTAAATTTATACTTAGTTAAGTTTTATTTTATTTTTTAATCTACTTTAAAGCTAAATATCAGAATTATTTCAGAAAATAAATTATTGTTTGTAAAATCTCTTTTCCAGTGTAATTAATGTAGATTGAAATGTTGATAATTATGCTATTTTAGTTCTGTTGATAATGCTGTAGCTATTTTTTACATTCTTTCTTCACCAATTTAAACTAAACCATGGTGGAAAGTGTATTTAAAAATACTTCAAAATTTGAATAAAAATGGTACAATTTTAGCTACCAAATAAGTTCATTTTAAATTTCATCTTTTTTATTTTGTAACTTTAAACTCTATTACAAAAAATATTTAGTACCAATAAGCTTAGTTTAAATAAAACTTAAATAACATAAAATATCTTAAATTGCGTCGAGTTTTGCTGTGTTTGTCGAGTTAGTAAATAAATTTCCATTTATGAGATTAAACTTTAAAATAATAACGTCAGGGGGACTAAAACACTTTTAATTTAAATAAAAAAGTCCGATCCTACCCTTAATGTAAAAACTTTAGTCTAAGAGTTTAACCTTCCTACTTCTAAATTTTAATACCACACCTCGTTCAACCGCTTCCTTTTAACCTATATAAGAAAGTAAATTCAAAAGTTGCAAACGCCAAAAACTTACCATAGGATTGACGATGACCAGAGCAACAACCAAAACAAATATAGTAGCTAGTAGCCCCCTTTTCGAGAAGTTAGGCTGGAGATGGTCGAAAGGTTGGTCAGCCTCGGTTAAGAAGAACAGATCCTGACCGAAAGCTAGGACAGTGGTTTGGGATTCATAATGTATACCGAACCCAGTCAATAGCTTGCTAAGCCCTACAACCTAAATACATATCGAATTAAAATATTATGAAAAGAAAATCAAATTATACCGGTAACTTGTAAGTGATAACAGAAGTTGGGTTGTAGCTAATCACATTGTTGTTGGACTCTTTAGTAGGAATAAAGCCGGTTGGTCGCATAGTGTTGAGATCTAATTGTAAAACTTGGTAGGTAGGGAATATGGTAACTGTATGTCAGAAAGGGTTAGAATATATCGAATAAATATCAATAATTACCCAAGAGTCGTGTAGGGTTAACACCTAATGGGGATTTTGTGAACGCAAGGGCAGAGATGGGGAACTCTAGTACAGTAGCTTTGGTACGGGTATAAGGGGTCGCCTTCTCGAAAGCGGTAAACTTTCCGTTGAGTAGCCTAATTTTACAAAACCAAAAAAAGGTAAAAATCAACTCTACAAAATTAAAGCTTACTCTTTCGGCTTGAGATCAGGTACTTCTGAGTTAAAGAGTTCGACTTTGGTTAAAGTCGGTTGGTTAAGTTTTATATCAAAGTGGTAGTACACCAGTACGTTGTTATTTAGCGCAGCTAGTACGTCGCTACCATCAATGTGGTAGTGTATTAAAGTATTCCCAGTAATCAGATCAAGTATCTGTATTTCACTGGTAACCTTTGAAGTTTTAGTGATAACTACTGCCAAGTTAGGATTGGTATATTTGTAGAGTACGGTACGATCTTGTTGTACAACTCCTAACGATGCCAGTTTAGATTTCTGGTTGAAAATGAGTTTCATAGGTGTATTAAACGGATCCGAAGTGAAGTTACGATACCAATTTAAGCGTAAGTCAACTTTATCGCCGGTAGAGTCAACTAAATAACCGTAGAGTTGGTTATCCTCCTTAACTTCACAGTGATAAAGCTGTAAGTCAGTAGGAGAGGTAACACCATCGATTTTAGAACCTACCGGTTTAACCGAGTTATCTTTAGCGACAGCTACCAACTGATTAGGGAGTGCTACTAGGTGGTCAAAATCGGTATCCATTTCGATTAACGTACTTTTATTCAAGTTTAGTGGGTCCTCGAACTGTACTAGGTAACTGGTATTGCCTTGTACCGTCAAAACCAATCTGCTACGGTGGCTTGATTCGACAACTCTCAGATCTATAATACGATCCACAAAATACTTACGTGCAAGCACTACCCCTTTAAAATCTAGAAGGGTAAGGTGGTGTTGGTCCCACATCACTATCAATTTCTTTTTATCTAGAATATCTTTGTCTTCGTAATCGATAAATGCAGCCGCCTCAGTGTTGACCAAGTACTCGTCTCTAATCCATAAGTTGTGTTCGGGTATCAAAGAGGCGTACTGTACAGCTTGGTTTGCAGTGATTATTAAAGCTGAGTTTTGATTGATAGTAAATACTTTCGTTACAGGGCCTTGGCTTAATGAATCGTTATCGAAACGAAGTTGTTGGTCAGCCCCATCCTTCCTAATCCATACTTTATCGAAATCGAACCCGGTTTGGATTAGTTTACCTTGATCTACAATAAAATTGTCGGAATAAGATTCAAATTTGTTTACCAACGAAACTTGGTTTGATTTAACATCAATTAGATGGATTTCTGAACTGATACCAGAAGTTAATTGAACGAAAAGTTGGCTGGGATTGTGAAGATATGTAACTAGCTTCGTTACTTTATAATTAGCATCGATTGGATATACGATTTTTTTTTGTAAATCTGCAGTATCCAAAACTACCAAGTTACTTTCGTATTGATCGTAAAATACTACTTTCAATTGATCTTGATCTAATACGAACTGAATAGAAGAATCAGGAAACTTAATTTCGCTATCTGTTTGTTTAACAACTTTACCAGTTTCGATATCAACTCGCACCAATTCAAGTTTTCCTTCCGTATTAGAAACCAACGTTAAAGTATGGCTATTCAAAAAAGTATCGACAACCGATTGTAAATTGTTAAAATCCAAACTCCAAATTGATTTTAACTTCCCGATCTGTAGTTTAGATATTTTTGTTGGGTACGTTAGATAAAAACTAGTACCTTCGAACTTCAAGTTAGGCAATAAGTTAGTGGAAGGTAATTGGTAATCGAATTCCAACCAACCTTCATTATAGATTCTTAAATACCTATCGTAGATAGCATAAACTCCTATTTTAAAACAAAAAATAAATGATTTAATAAAAAATAATAAACTTACTTTTATCGTCTATTATATCGAATTTTCTTAACTTTTCAAATGGAGTTTTACCAGCCAATCTCCAAACTAAAATGAAAAAAAAGTTAGTAACTTTATGTCCATTTAAAAAAATAGTTTTACTTACTTACAGACCCATCTTTATAATCCAATTTAGCCAAATTATCTAGGTTAGTACGTACCAACAGACTACCTGATCTATAACTTTTAACTTGTAAAGGTGTGCCTACCAAAACTTTATGCCTAAAAAATGAAAATAAAAATCTTAAGTATATTTTATAAAAATTAATTACCAATCACCAACTCCAATTTCATCTGGATACTTGGAAACTATTTGGCTTATTGCTACCACTAATACTACTAAGCTACTAAATAATCGCATAGTTTATATTAACTAAGAGTTATTTGGAAGTTGTTGGTGGAATTTTTTAGAAAGCTGTAAATTCTGATTTCGTCATATATGAGAAAAAACAATTGAACTTCTCATTTATTAACCAAAAATCATTTGCATAAAATTTGGAGGTTCAATAAATAATTCTTGCAAATTTAACCTAATTAAGAAAAATTCATTTTTTATTAGAAAATAAACTTTTATAAATTTCCACTATTTAAGCAAAAATATTCTAGTTAAGTTTTGAGTATTTAAGCAAAATAATTTGCAGGTTAAGTCTATAGTAATTAATTTTATATTGCTGATTTATTTTTAATTAAAATAGATTCACAATATTTTTTGGTGAAGTTAATTGGCAAAAGTGGTATATTCAATTAGCTTTTGCATATTTTAGTAACTTTCTACAATCTATTTATAATTACACTAGGCTTTACATTAAGTTTTTTGTACATTTTAGTGTATAGCTAAGGTTATCTATCTATTCCATTAAAATAGTTAAAATATAAGTATATTAGAAAATATGAGTGAAGAACCAACCTTAAATTTCGATATAAATCTAAATGATGAAAAAAAGGTCGAAAATACTGCTACTCCAAGCACTACTTCGATACCTTCAACGCATGACCTTTCCACAAACCCTTCGCTAATAGAAGACCCCTCAGCTGATACAGAAGCCGAAGCGGATGCAAAACTTTTGAAGAAGACAATCACTGCCTTTAAAAGTTATAGTGCACATGTAATCCAAATTTTAAAGAAGAAGCTAGAACAAAGCAATTTATTGTTCGGTTCAAAACCTTTACAGCATAGTGATTTAAAACCGATATATTTGAACAAGATAGGAAATGTAGGTTTAGCTTTGAAGACCAACAGTTTGTTTTTGAGCGAGTTGGTTAAAGAAGTTGACTTGTTCAACTTGAACTTAAAAGTACTTCATTTTTTTATTTTTCATTATGTATTGATATGCTTTTTATTAAATTTAGGATGAGAAGGGCGGTGTACCTTCTTTAGAAGATATGGATAGAGTGAACACAACTTTGAAACAAGTTACGAGGGATTGGTCAACCGAAGTAAAAAGCCAATTAATTGTTCCTTTTTCTAAAATTATTAAACTATTTTCTAGGGAGAGTACGAACGTAATTGTGCTTACAAACCTTTACTTGATGAGTTAGAATGTAAGTTTAAGGATGTTATGGTGAAGGATAGGTACAATCTTAAAGTTTTAGTACCTGGAGCTGGGTTGGGTAGATTAGCTTTCGATATAAGTTCTTTAGGTAAAGTTATTAGTTAAAAATTTGCACTAAAGTTGAATT
The DNA here is from genome assembly GCA_037055185.1 of Capillidium rhysosporum. Classification (NCBI taxonomy): domain Eukaryota; kingdom Fungi; phylum Entomophthoromycota; class Entomophthoromycetes; order Entomophthorales; family Capillidiaceae; genus Capillidium; species Capillidium rhysosporum. Next base: position 24,161 of record JAWQFY010000368.1, on the reverse strand, counting down.
GCATATCTTTAGGGTTCAGCTGTCAAGGTAAATTAAAGTTAGTTATTTACTTTATTAATTTATTTAAATTTTAGGAAATGAATTTTCGTATTTTATGGTAAATTTTCATTTATTTAAAATTTAATTTAATTTTGTATAATTTTAATAGCTGTTGGCCTCTAACTTTATATTAAACCAGTAAATAAATTGGTGCAATTTTGAAACTAACTGAAAAGTACAGATCCAGTGAACTGGAACAGTATACGATCCATCCCTATGCTGCCAATTTTTCTAACAATTTAACTTTAGCTGATCAATTGACAGCTTGTAAAGTACCCGACATACTACCTCGTTTAGCCAACCCTCAAATCGACTTTTCGATGGTAGCTGGCGAATTTTTGGAAGTGTACAATGGCAATCCATCACAACATGGTAACCTTCTCCCTTCACGTCCATATTAAACATTAATAATTTAGGTACTTGGGATTCGGTAGTAACCTGTTTCTTCATCGATACTGCCCATAATATAGCCGACTACGTTGATGCTATATGGAACCTGTTGAAACCGGGGTCCCCTTGGATCAATTTAGGTATCTCCACATCAAACCTACCTACTATAATGCTTATCGGTTGATTTTTTTTACTTTGTTAGGTCCATTACTTTATCATTACGAAGGTGTTTCCGGTCAATTTTCCCTTGAACTTACTTACCAGGAATTGAAATTTTATATGCAAAGAGTAGGCTTTAAAATCGAGGTAACCAATTAGTTTTATTATATAATTTCTAGAGTAGTTGCTAATTTTGTACGATTTAGAATGAAAAACAATCCACCTGCCCTTACACCGCTAATATGCGCTCTTTACATGTACACAAGTTTGAATGTATGCAGTTTACAGCAGTTAAACCAGAAAAATAAAAGTTTGAAAGTTTGGTTAAAAAAATCGAAGTAGTGATTTGGAAATAAAAATGATTGTTATAAAATGTTGGTAGATTTAACTTTTACACTTAATTTGTAAACGTTGCTAAGAGTTCCTTGCTAGTATATTGGGTATATGTACATATTTAGAGCCCGATACTCATTAATTTAAGAAATAATCTTTTAGTAAATTGTCGCATTTTATATTGAAAAGTAATTTACAAAGTGATTGTAATCATTTTTAAAAAAAATGAAAATGTATATACATTACATTATTTTAATATACTACATTAAAAAAGTAAAGCCCGTTTTACAAGCATTTATACGAACTTTTATTCTAAATGTATATTGGATGTTTGAATCGAACCAACTCCAGAAAGTGATTTTATCTGATAGTTATATTTAAACTAAATTTTTGAATATTTTAATTAAAATAATATACTAGCTGCCTTTTATCCTTTCAAATTTAAATTTTGATTTACTTTATCTATTTAATCCCTTATCTTTTCCATCTACAAAAAATAAAAGCTACCATTTAAAAATTACAGTCGACAAATTGTTTAACATCCTGTTGACTATTTACCGAATTTTATGAATTAAAAGAAAATATGTTAAAGGTTGTAGGCTTTTACTATATCAAAAAAATAATTTTGTAAATTTGAAGTTATTAACTTTTCCTTAAATAGAATTTAGTTTAATTTTAAAAGTACTATATCCTTCTTTTTAACGATTATATTTTACTAGAGAAAAAAAGTAAAATTCATCTTTAAATAATCACATGTTTAATTTACTTCCAATTTATAATGTCATCTTCAGTTTGATTCCCATATCTCTATATTTTTTTATGATGTGTTTTAAATAACTGAAGCCTAGTTTTGGTTTATAACTTTAATTTTAAAAGCTTGCTGATTTGTTAGGAATTGAAACCAAACCTAAAATTTGATTCGACACTAAACTTTAAAGCGCAACATTTTCGCAAACTTTTCAACTATAAAAATATTGAAAAGAATTAGATATTTATCAGATAGAAGCAGAGATGGCTACCAATATTAATTTAAACCCCAACTTGGATTTTTTAAGTTTAGGAGTAAACCGAATAAACGACAGATCTATGGATTGGTTGTATGTAGTACGCCCCGACTTAGATAAATATACCAATTTCAACCTATTTAATTTAGAACAGAGTTTAGTTGTATATATAGCGAACCGGTCCTTAGCTTTATTCAAGTTAGAAGATGCTAAACCTAGCGATGCAAATTATGAAGTAAATATAAAAACAAATCCAACTTTTTTAAAACTATTGAATGAATTTTAGGAAAAACGGAAGCATCAGCATCTACCGGTTACACCTTTAGTAACTTTAGAAGATCCTTCTGATTCAGGTACTTTAAGTGGAGTAAAATTTATCTATGACAACTTAGGTAACTACCCTTTTTTAAAAGTATGTTTAAAAGTTTTTAAGGGTACCCTTACGGTATATTATCCGGTTCCACCACCGGTACTTTAAACGTCTGGTTACCTAGCCCAAATTCTAGTAAACCTTTCTACTTGGCCTATAAACTTTTAGGCCATAGTTCACCAATAACCTGTTTAACTACCAACGAAACACCAGCTTTTACTGAAAACTTGAAAGATATTTTGGTAGTAGCTGGTAGTATCGACAACAAATTAACTACCTATCAATTGCCTAACCAAATTCAAAATAAAGCCGAGCTGATACAAATAGAACCCAGTTCGACACACCTTTATAAAGCGAAATATCCGTTATCAGCAAGTTTGACTTATCTACCCAATACTTCGACACCTTTATTGGCAGTAGGTTTGACCGACTGTAAAGTAGCTGTGTACCTTTACTCCACCCAACTAGAACTGGTAGCTACCTTAAAAGGACATGAAGACTGGATTACTTCGGTAAGTTTTACCAAATGTCCTATAGATTTAGAAGACGGCAGTAAAGGTCTATGGTTAGCTACCGGTAGTCAGGATCGTAGTATCCGAGTGTGGAAATTAGCTAAAGTTGCTGCTCAAGCCAGCGATAACGAAGCTGCTGAAGTTTCTATTTTAGATCAACTTCTGAACGAAGCTGAGGTCACCCAGATATCTACTAAAGCTTACCTGTTCAACGATAATACCGATGGAAGCGATAAATCGAGGTGGTCTCTGTCGTTTGACGCATTACTCTTAGCACATGACGGTTGGGTTAACGCTGTAAGTTGGCATCCACCTACCCTGGATTTAAAAACTGATGCGACATACCAACCTGCTGTACTGCTATCATCGAGTGAAGATAAAAGTGTATTGGTATGGGCTCCCGATAAGGATGAAGGGATATGGATCAACGAGGTAATAGTTTGTTTTCGATATAATATTCAACCTTTTGGTAGGCACAACTGGGTGAAGTGGGCGGTTCCGCTTTAGGTTTCTATTCGGCTCGGTTCGGACCTAACGGACATTCTTTGATCGCAGTAGGTTACTACGGTGCTTTACACTACTGGGCACTTCAACCTGATTCGGACTCAACTGAATGCTCTCAAAGTAACACATCTTTTTATTTCAAACCTTAACTATTTTTTTAGTTGACGGGTCGGTACGTAAGGATTGGTTGGCTAGACCTAGCACCACATCCGGACACTTCAAACCAGTCCTATCAGTTGCCTGGGATCCCAGTCATCCTTACTTAGTCACCTCCAGGTAACTTAACAAATAGGCTCGTTTTAGCTAATTTTGCTATAGTACCGACCAGACTGCTCGAGCTTTTGCCCGGTACAGCACTAAATCCACACCTTCCGAAGGTACCTGGCACGAACTGGCAAGGACCCAGATCCATGGCTATGATTTACGTAAATTAGCCTTTATCCAACCGTACCGCTACGTTTCGGTAGCCGATGAGAAGGTGATCCGTATCTTCGAAGCACCTCAACCGTTCGTAGATAGACTTAACCAGTTCACCGACCCTAACTACGTACCTAAGGTATCAAATGAAGCCAACCGTGCTCTGGGTGCTTCGTTACCTGCTTTAGGTCTCTCCAACAAACCGGTAGCTATTGACTATTCAGGTAGTTACAAGCCGCAACAGGATGATATCTACGCTGGTAAGATAGATGGAAACGTCGATCTCATAGCACCTCACCTCACCAACCTAAGCAAGGAGGACGATATCCCCTTACTGTTTGAAGCTGACCTCATGCAGTCTACCTTATGGCCCGAACTTGATAAACTGTACAAGCTTAATGGTTAATTTAACTTTTATTGACTTTTTTAAAAACTTAGATACGGACACGGGTATGAAGTAATGGCGGTAGCAGCTAGTCCCGACTCCCAATTCATAGCGTCAACTTGTAGAGCTACTTCAGCTACCCACGCCACCATTCGTCTATTCAAGTTAGTTAAACAAGATGCGAAACCGGATACCTACCTCGAAGTTGCACCCCCTCTACCGGGGCATCAACTCACAGTTACTTGTATCGACTTCTCACCGGATGGTAACTTTTTAGTCTCTGCATCCCGTGATAGGGCTTGGAACCTATTTCGAAAAAACGAGACTTCGTTTGGGAACGTAGTTTCAAACGCCAAAGCGCATTTGCGTATCATTTGGGATTGTAAATTTGCACCCAATTCCAAGCACTTCTTGACTGGATCTAGAGATAAAACGGTACCTTTTGTTGATTGAACTTTCTTTTAATTGATATTTAATTAGGTTAAAGTTTGGAACATCAGTTTAGATCCTCAAAATGAAGTTAGTACTGAGCTTATCGATACTTTAAATTTTGAACATGCAGTTACCGCTCTCGCCTTCCTACCTCAAACCTCAATGACTGAATCGGAGCTTGGAGAAGAAAAATGGATCTTCGCAGTAGGTCTCGAATCCGGGTCTATTATTATAGGTCAACACCATTTGGGACAATGGAAAATTTTGCAGGAGATACCCAGCCGGTAAGATTTGAAAATGGTTCGTGCTTTTACTTACTTTTTTATGCGTTTTGTAGGATGTGTCCGATTGAACAAATTAACCAATTAGCTTTCCAACCTAACTTAACCGATTCGAGGAGATTAGCAGTTGTAAGTAACGACTTCTCGGTCCGAATACTTTCAATCGAAATTCTATGATAGAGTTGAACCTTTTTAAAATTAAACTGCTCTACGCTTTATAGTAGACATAAATATAGAATTTTAAAGTAGTGTTCATAAATCTTTACATTAATATATTTAAGAACATTAAAAAAAATTATAAACCAAATGAACATTAACCTTTCATATATCAAAAAAAAACAAATAGCAAAATTTCAATTTACAAACTTAATCTTTGTACCGTTAACTCTTTAAGGTTAAATTTCTTAACTTTTACCTGAAGCGGTGATATAAAGGTTACGGTAGGCAGAGCCTAGTTTTGGAAGTAAAGTTCGGATTCTAACTATTTATTAAATTATGGTGGGTTAGACAAATTTCTTTAGCTAAATCAGTTTGAACTAGATAATCACTACATCTTTGTGCTGGATCTTATTTCTTTTAATTATTCCTAGTTTACAAAAGTTATGGGCCGTAGAATGTAGAATTTATAAGTTTAAATGAGAGACATCCTTCCTTTGCGCTACTGTTGTAATGAAAAATGAATTGGTTGAAAATATTCACACGGCTAGATATTTAACTGTAAAAGTAATATTTAACCTTTAGAGTTGAGGTATATACCGATATGGAAAATATAAACCTTTGTGAGTTGGGTTCTAAGTTACTAACAAACTGTTAAATTTTAAATTTATTAGTTAAAATAAATAAAATGGCATACCAAAGAACAAAATAGTTTAATCTTTTAGCCCGGTTTAGAGTTTAATTTTGATAAATTTGTTCTTAGATAATTTACTAAAGAAGTTATTTTCTTATATGTGAGCTTTTAGTCTTTGTAATGGGAAATATAGCTACTTTTGACAACGAGTTTTGTACTGATTTATCGAAGATGCTAGTCAAAGCTTTTTTAAATAGTAGTTTTACTGTTTAGCTTTTTACATATGATAATTTAACTGTTGTAAGTGAAGTTAGTAAATTAATTCAAATCTCTAAGCTCTACTTATGCTGTTCAAAGTCGGATAATAAGCTATTTAGTTTATACAAAGTTGGATATAAAGTTAATAGTAAATTTCATCTGAGTGGTGCTTTGAATATACTAAGCTTTAGTTCGAATAGGTTGGAAAAGCAGTAGTTTTCAGCTAAAGTTGTCGGTAGAGGAAGGTAAAGGTTTTGAAAGGTCCAAGTTTCGAAATTTTGTTATTGAATAATTTAGAAATGTGATTTGTGTCATACCAACTTTACCAAAACTTTTATGCAAAATATTGAAATTTTAACTTTAATTAGCTTCAATATAACTAAAATATATTGTTATAGAACTACGAAATATTGGTATATACCGACTAAAGCTACTTTTTAGTTTAGTTATTGTATTTGGTGAGACTACCTTTAATTAATTTATTTACAAACTATTCAACTTTCCCTTTCAGCTGTAAGATTCAAATATTAATTTTCTAAATGTGAATAGCTATTTTTAATAGTAGCTAATACCTATTTTCAAAATTCAATAGCTCAAAATATAATCGATAGAGATTTATAAAGTTTTAAATATATCCTACCTGTATCGTACTTAAAATTTTTCATAAATTATTAAGTTTTAAGTGTATTTACCAAAAGTTATTCCAATTTTAAACTTTAAAAAGAGCAAATATAACTTGAAAAATATACATGTTTGCTGTGTTGTAACACATATCTTGTAGTACAAGGTATATATTCACCCCACCCAAAACTTTATTACACTATATTTCTTTATAAATAATCCTTTATAGACAAAATTTTATCTATAAAAATGCCATATTTTAGTATAAATATTAAACTTCATTATATGTAAAATTTTAAAAATCTAGTTTAGAAATTAAAAATTATTAAGCTTTATATTAAATTATAAATTAATATATAACTTTATAAATTTTTTAATCAGTATCTGTTTTATCAAACTATATCACTATAAATATAAATAAAATATAGGCTGAAATTTTAATAGTAAATAGGAAATTAGCTACTTTTGAAAGTAGCTGATTTTAATTTTAAAAACTTAATAAAATTTTAAATAATTAATTAAATCAGGTAAGAATTAAATATATATATATTATTTATTTAATTTTACATATATATATAACTTTAAAGCTCTTGGTATATTTTACTAAAATTTTAATATAAAACTTTATAATATATTTATTTAAATTTTTAACATTTAAATAATATATATATAGTATTATTTAATTTAAAAAATTGAAAATTAAACTTTGAAAGAAATTTATATATATTAAAGTATTTTATTGTCTATAACTAAAAATTATAAATATTTAAGTTTATACTTTTAAGCTTTAACATTTTAATAAAGCTTATAATTTTTAACTAAAAAATTTTGTAATTATTTAAGTATTTTTTAGGCTAATACTACTATTATTTTTTGTAAAATGGTGTTTCATAAAGCTGGATATATTTATTATAATTTTAAAAATTATTAGTAAGCTTTTTTTTAAAATAGTAAAATAAAAAATATATAATTTTTGTCAACTTTTTTAATATTATTTTATATTATATAAATAAAATTAATAGTTTAATTAGGTTAAAATCTAAACTATAAATAGCTTCTATTATTTAAAAGCTATTTAAAAAGTAAAATACTAGCATAGTATATATATTTTTTATAAAACTAAATGCAATTTCTATTAATTGTAACTTTATAAAAAATAATAAAATTATATATTAAAATAAATTTATAGTTTTTTAAATATATTTTTAGGCAAGCTTAAAAAAAACTAAAAAGCTTAAATTTATATTTTTAATTAAGTTAATATATATAATTTTTAGTATTATAACTATACTAAAATATATTATAATTGTTAAATTTATAATTATTTTTTAATATTATTATAAAAATTAATTAATACTATTTAAATAATTAGTATACTTTTTTAGTCTAAAAGTTTTACTTTTAAGCTATATTTTTTTTAAGTTATTTTAAAAAATTTTTATTATATTAAAATTTATTATTAGTATTTTATAAGGCTTAAAATATATTTATTTATGTTTATTTATAAAAAAACTAATAAAGCTAGAAAAAAATATAAATATAACTTTATACTTTATAATATTTATTTTTATTAAATTAGATTTAAGAAAAAATACTTTAAATATTTAAAAAAAAGTTTAAATTAAACTTATTTTTAAAATAATGTAAGTTAAACTAAAGTATTAGCTATTATAAAATTTAAAGTAGTAATTTAAAATATTTTTTGTAGCTTATTAAAACTAGCTGTAAATATACTTATAAAGTCAATTTATTAAATATATATATATACTTTTTTTTTAGTATTTACTTACTTTTTAAGCTATATTTTTAATTATATACCTATAATGTATAGTATTATAATTCTTTATTATATATTTAATTATAGTATTTTGTATAATTATTAGCTTAATTTTCTACTAATTTTATATATTTCTATTTAATTAATAATTATATACTAATTTTTTTAAATATTTTTTAAAATTTTATATTATATATTAAATTTTTAGCTAAAATAGTATATTTAAATACCAGATTAATATAACTTTATTTTCTTTTTAAAAAATAAATTTTTATTTTGAATATTATATAAGCTGGTATTTTTAATAAAGTTTATATTAAATTAAAATACTAGTTAATTATAACTGTTGAAAATACAACTTGATTAAGTTTATAATCTATTAATCTATAAATTTAAATCAATTTTTTTAATTAGTTTTGACTTATAAATTTATTTTATATAATAATAGGTTAGTAAAATTAATAATTAAGCAAAATATAGTTTAAATTATAAATATAATACCTTATTTATTTGTAAACTTAACTTTAAATGCTTTAGTTATCATTTAAATACTTTAACTTATATATTATGATTAAAAATATAATTTATTTGCATTAAAATGCTTCTATTTAAAACACTTTAAAAATAACTAGTAAAACTTATATTTTATTTTGATTGTAAAACTAATAAATAAAAGAAGCAAAAGTATAAATTTCATTAAATTGCAAATGTAGATATTAGCTTAAATTAACTGAATACTGTTATTTTAAACTACAATTTAATATATTGTCCTTTTAATATTAGTTTTCACTACATGTGAAATTATATATAAATTTACTATTTTTAATAAATATATATTGATTGTAAAAATTGGGCTTAAATTTAGTTCAATCTACTATATTATCTTGTTAACTTATCCTTTGATAAATATTGTATAAAAATAAAAAATAAAAAATAAAAAAATAAAATGAAATATTAAAATCATGAATTGCTTATAATGCTTAAATTAGTAACAGTAGGTGATATTACTCCATTTCAAAATCTGAATGTGTAGACAGTTGACAACTGATAAGATCTTCCACTTCTGGGTAGTTAAGTGCTTTACCTAGTTTACGTTGTCCCCAAACCATAAGTTTCAACAAAGATATCAGTAACGGGTCGTTTTTTCGCGATTGAGAACTCAAAATTGCAGCGTTCAATTCGGATGCAACTTTTTCACGGTGGGAACGATCCAACAATTCAATAACTGGACATTTATCGAAGTTGCTAAAAGTCAGTAGTAATATTGTACGTTCTAACTCTATTAAAAGCTCGGGATTCTCTTCACCTCTATGAGCTAACTCTTCTTGAGCGAAAATAAGAGCTTCATTTGTTTTCTTTTCTCGTATAAGTTCAATAAGTTTTTGCTGCTGGAGGTGAAAGTATAAAGTATGGTTAAGATCTAAAATCTAATTTTTAAATCAATAAAAGAATAAATTAAACAGGTTATTATAAAAGTTTAGTTATGTATTATAAATACCTCAGGGTTAATATCATTAACTTTTTCAATAGCTTCTTGAATGTTTCCAGCAGCTACAGCTTTACGTATAGCCATACGTTCTTGCATAAAGTCGAAATCATCTTCACTCTTTACATTAGCCTCGTTTGAAAACATTTCAGCTGCATCTCTATACCCTTCAATAACCAAATAATTCATAACTAGTTCGTTCAACTCCCTGCAAATTAAAATTAAATAAAAAAATTTTAATATACTAACTTTTTATCGATATCGATTTCAGATAGTTGATTTTGCCAATCCTCAAGATTTATGGATTTTTCGGGTGGGCTTGACATGGTGAGAGTAGTTTGTAAAAGTTACACTTCTAAATGCTTTAATCTGTAATTTTAGAATTTACTCTTTGTTTGTTGTGTCATGTTTAATTTTGAAACTATAGCTAATAATAAATATAAGTGCTCCAATTTTCGGTTAAATATTCTATTTTATCCAATTATCAAACTTTATTTATTTAGAAAGTATAGAAACTCAAATGTTTAATTTAATATATTGTTTATGTTTTCCAAAATTATAGAGGTTAAGACCCTTTTTATAAAACTGAGTGACAGAAATTAAAGAATTAATATTGCAGTTAGAAAGAGAAGTGAGGAAAGTATTGAAATAAAATTTAGGTTAGAATAAGTGTTTAATATAAAATAAATTAAAATACTTATTTTAAAACTAAAGAGAGATTTTGCTTTATCTTAAACATTTAAGATATTTATAATATTTGAAATACTTTTTTAAGTATTTACATTATAATAATATTTTATTGTAACTAGATAAATTAAATAATCCATTTAGCTTATATGTTTACTTGTCAAATTAATTTATTAAAACTACAAATTAAAAAGCTTTTTAACTTTTGATATTACTATATTTAGAATCTTATTGTATTTTACTAATATTAAACTATATTATTTTTAATAGTATCTATTATACAAAATAAAAAGTAATATATATATATATTTATTATAATATATATAGTTAAATTAATTTTTTAAAAGGTTAAATTTTAATTTTATAATATATTTTGTAGTAAAAATTTATTACTTAAATTAATCTAATTATTACTTTTATTTAGTTACTATTATAATATATTTTCTCTTACAACTAACTATATTAAATAGTATTAAATAAGTTTAAACTTTTTCCTTATTTTTATAATTATATAAGCTATGTAAATTTTGTAATATTAATTTTATCTATACATTAGCATTTTTTTAGTACTTTTTAACTTTATACAAGTTGTTATTAAGATTATAAATAATTAATATAATTACACTTCAAATAGTACAAAATGTTTAAAAAGATTATTTAAAAGATGAAAATTATAAAAAATTTAGTGCTTCAGTTAATAACAAAAATAACTATTACCTAATTTAAATTTACTATTTTCTATTTATTTCAGTTATTTAATAAATATATTTTAATTATATCATTTTTTATTTAATTGTTTATAAGTAGTATTTTTTATTTCAACACTGTATATTACCTAATTGTTAAAGTTTTTTACTAATTTTTATACTATTAATTTTTATTTATTTACCTACTAAAACTTTATAAAGTTACTTTTATATATTTTGTTATTGTAATGAACTGATCTACCATTAACGCTTTAACTACTCTTAACATACCTTTAACAGCTAAACCTTTCATTAAGAATTCTAAAATATAGCCAAACTTATCAAAATCTATCAACTTTGAATATATTTATTATATATTCATTGAAAACTTTAGATAAAACTAATAAAATTCCGTAGCTTTATATTTATTAGATAAAGGATTATATACATCTTTAAAGTCAAGAAAGGTATTTTAGATCATAATTCGAGATTTAACGTTTAATTTAATTAATTTTTTATAAAATTTTAAATTTAAATAAAACAAGTTACTTAGAATATTTACTAATAACTCGAAATTTCGAGTAGCTCATATTTTTGAAGGTATATTTTGCTGATTATAAGGTGCGGTTAGAAATATATATTCTTTAACTTAAATGTATTTTATATTTTTCTTCTGAAAATGTTAATATTTTCTTTTTGAAAAAATAACTTCCTCTGTTAATTACAAAATATAGGCTTGATATATAAAAGAAATGACAAAAAATGTTTGAGCTTATTACTTTTATAAAAAAAAGTTGACCAAAAAATATAACAAATAATTTTAATTAAAAACAAATAAAAAATTTAAACTCAATCGATTTAAATTGAAACTGTAAATTTTATTATATAAAACCTCAAAAGATTACAAAAATGCTTTGAACTAAAATTTACAAGCCCAAACTATTTTTATTATTATTATTTAAAATGTTAAATTCAACTAAATTTAGATAAAACTGCAAAATTTATAGCGTTTAGCTTCTAAAACTTTATGAAAAGGGTTTTGATCAATAAATTCCAACCTCAAACGTTTATTGTCAAATGCATTGAATTAATACGCCGTTTTTAACCTAAAAAGTATAGAAAAGTTGAATTCCATAAAAATATCACCATATTAAAAAACTAAAATTATATGAAATCAAAATAATACCAAGGAACAATTGTAATAAAAATAGCTAATAAAGTAAAGAGATGCGTTTTGAAACTATTATAGATCTTTGTTACTATAACTTACATTTATAAACATATTTTAATAATTTTTGGATACATCTATTTTATACGAGTTTAATTAGTTATAATACATATATTCAAATTTAAAGCAGTAAAAATGACAAGCAAGTACACATCTAAACCGCATCACTATCTAATCGAAGGAAAGCAGACTGTAGTATGCGAAATATCTCGAGATGAATACGTATATATAATGCGCTTGGTTAACGGTGGTAACAATTTTAATCCTGAAACTTGTACAGCTATGATAGCTGCATTAGAAGATATCGAAGCTGACTACCTAAATTTAGTATCTGTTAGTGAAGAAAAAGGTTTACCTGGTGCTTTGGTTATAACAGGAAATAAGCATATTTTTAGTAGTGGTATAGACATGGCAGTATTTTTCACTAAGGATAAGCAAGATATTGCTTTTAAACTTTATCAGGATCTCCTATACAAGTTATTTTCTTTTAAATTACCTACTATTGCTGCTATCAATGGACACGCTTATGCAGGCGGTTGGGTAAAAATTATTTGATAAAAGAACTAACTTAATTCTTGATACTAGGCATTTGCTTCTGCTTGTGATTACCGAGTGATGAGATCAGATAGAGGTTTTATTTGTATGGTAAATCTATTTATAATATAAGTTTATCGTTTACATATTTAATAAATAGAGTGAAGTAGATATGCCTTCTGCTTTATCTCCAGCTATATGCTCCGTTATAAAATCCAAATTTAACAACACACAAGCTTTAAAAGTTATGTTCCAAGAGGGGAAAAAATTTAACGCTGAAGAAGCTCTTAAATTGAATTTCGTAGATCAAGTAGCAGAAGGTGATCAAGTTTTTTTATCAGCGGTAAAGTGGGCACATCAAATTTCAACTAAGCTTATCAAATCTACTGATGTGTTTTCCTACTTGAGGATGGAGTTGTACCGTGATGCGGTCGCCTCTTTGAAAGTATATTCTTTGGGATATTTAATTCATCAGTTAAGCCCTAAACTCTGATTTCAACTGTACCGTTTAACATAATAAATCGATTAGATTTTAGTAAAATATTTTTTTTTGGTTTTCGATATGATTTTGTTAATATATGTCCTTTTGCTAATATACACTAATTACTTGTTACAAAATTTATCCCAAAAATTTATTTTACTGTATATTGCCGAATAGAGGTATCTGTTTGTATTTTGTATAAATTAAAAAATAAAGTTAAAGCTAAAACATTTAAACCTTTACTTACATTTTTTTTATTTAAAATATGTTTATAGTACACTACATTTTATTTAAACAAGTTATATTTAGCTATAGTACAAAAGTTTTAATTAAAGGTATAGAATTAAATATTTTTAAAAATTTTTAAAAGTTTTGTACACTCAAAAAATTGTACATTTTTTAAATAATTAGTACGGTTGTAAAGAACAGTAGAGATAAAGAGCTAGTATACTTTCCACAAACTTATGAACTAATATAAATATAACAAAATTAACAGTATAAATTTGTAACTAATTTGATAAATATTAAAATCAATTTAAGAGATTTGTTTTAAAAAGACAATTTATTTCGATAATTCAAATAAATTCATTGCCTTATAAATATTGAAAACCCAACCTTTACTTTTTTAAAATAAACTCCAACAGAGTAACAAATATATATTCTATAACTTTTCCAGATCCTTATTCGCTTCCTTAATCTTCGGTAAAAAGTCAGCAAGTCTTCCATATAAACTTTTCAATTCTATTTATATTCCCACATTAATATTTAAAAAATATTTAAAAAAATACCTTTATCGTCTATCTTAAACGGTTTTTTAACTATATTAATATCCTGGATCAACTTTGAACTTTTTTCTTCTAGTTCTTTCTCTTCCAATTCATGATCTTTTATTTGTTGTTCTAATTCGAACTGACATTCAGCTTTAAGTTGATCTTTTTCGATATCTTCTAAATTTATAGGTTCTAATACGATACCTTCTTCCAACTTTAAAGTTTCTAACTTTTCTTCAGTTTCAGCTGATTCTTTTTTTAGTGTCAAAGTCTCTTAAAAAAAGTTTTAGTTTTAAATTGTTAAAAATCGAATTTAATTTTATTTAATTTACCTTGCATCGTATCAACTACATCATCTTTTAAACTTTCGTTAACTTTTGTACCTATATCTTCATTATTTATATTTTCTTCCGACATGTTTATCAAATTTATAGTCTTTTTTTATGCTTATAGAGGTTTGACTTCAACAAAAAAAGTTTACTAAAAAGCTTGATCGATTTTGTAAACTCTATCTGAAACAAACTCGAATTGAAACCCCAAAAAGTATACAACTCTTACGATTTTGAAAGTTGGAATTCTTACCCAGATCTTAGCAAAAAAATAATAATCGATAACCCTAATTTAGCGATAACAAAAACCACTATATTACTAAAGAGAACAAGTAAAGAAGCGAAAACAGTTTATAAGAAAAGTATTTAGTTCGTCTAGTATTTAGTTTAATAACGCTTACATCAAATTTAAAACAACATTTCAACCAGAGTAAATATACCATTTTGACAAGATGAGTACAAGTTCAAACAATTTACCTCAACAAAAAAACGATTCTTCTAATTCTACTTTTACTATGCTACTTCCAACTCTAATGTTTTTAATTCCAATCTGCTTATCGATTTTAGTTGGATATCCAGAACTTTGGCCTGATTTGTTGTTAGCAACTTTATTTTTCTATTACCTTTATTTAGTAGTACAGTTACCTTGGATGCTATATTTGAAGACCAGGATACCTGAAACGGATTTTAATACCGAAACCGATTCCAATTTAAGGGAACCTTTATCAGCTGAAGTGGAAGCATTACGGTTCATCGCTTATAAAAAATTAGTGTGGCAACGGAGGTTAGCTTTTTTAGCAACTTTAATTGCACCTATCCTAGGAGGGATGTTTATAAATTGGGTCAGTAAATATAACGAGTTGATATCGCCACTAATAACGACTTCCCACATCGCTTTATTCGTGATGGCAGCTGAATTACGTCCACTAACCCACCTCTTCAACTCACTTATCAACAGTACTGATAAATTAATTTCACAAGCTGCTTGTACCGACCTAACTTCAGAAAGGTTTGAACGCCGACTAGCACAACTCGAAAATAGATTAGGTACATTAGATAAAGCTTTTGCCACAAAAAGCGAGCTACAAATTAAATTGGAAGGTTTACAAAGCGAAGTAAGAAGGTTAGGTCAACTTGTAATACGCAATTACAACAAGGATAAATTGGAAGCTTCGAGGTATGACCAACTACTTAAAACTTTGCAAGTCCAATTGGATGACCTCTATAATGAACTTTTTCCGGATGAAGAAGAAGATCAACATAATAAAGCCGGGTTTTCAATAATAAGGATTGTTAGTTTACCCATCACTTTATCTTTAAGTTTAATTAAAGGGTTCTCTACTAGACTTCTATTTAGACCTAGCGAGAAACCAGTGTTACATCTTTTACCTCAGCAGAATGAAGAAAATTAGAAACAGTTAGCTCGATTATACAATTACTCGTACATAGTGGCGGCTTTGTAATATAGGGTTAAAGGAATTAATTTATTTGTGTAGTAATTATATAGTAGTAGGCGTAGTTTTTGTCATAGTCAACAAAAAGTAATTTAAAATCCATGTCAGATATATCAATAAACCCAATTAAAACATTTGAAGGTACAGCCTTAAAGTATATTAAACTAATTTTTTTACGTTGCTTTATAAAAGGTATGGTTTTTTAATAATATTTTAGTAGTTTTAGGCTTGTTTAAATTTTTATTTTAATGAGCTTAGATATTAAACTTTAAGTTATAATAACTGCAACTTATGGTGTCTAAGTTTCCAAGAAATATTACCAGGTAGATTAACTACTTCTAAGAGCTAATAGTTATGGAAGCCTTGTGCTTAGAAGATTGTAGTACCTGCTACAGTACCTAGATAAAGCATTATATGGAGGAAGGCTGTTAGAGCAGAGGTTTTTAGGTGAATAGTGACTAACATAACTAAAAAAAATCAACATTTCTTAACATTCCAGACTAGCTCCTGTTTTCAATCTTGCAAAAGGTAGGTAGGCATGGAAGAAGTCTGAAATTCACTTATAGATAAAAGCTTTTACTTCAATAGCTACTAAAACATTTATTTAAAATTAGAAGATAGAGAATTTAAAAACCACTAAATACTCTTTTAGAAATAAGACTATATTTAAAAAAAAGCTAGCTAAAACTATAAAAGCTACTGCTATAGCTAGAAAAAAAAGTTTAAATAGGATATATATATTTTTACTCTAGTTTTTACTAGTTTTCTAAATATTTAAAGTCTTTTTTAAAGCTTTATTTTATTTTTAAGAAAATAATAATATTGAAAAAAGTATTTATTAAACTAAAAATAGTAGTAGAAATAAATAAAGGATATATAAGAAGAAAAAGAACTATTTTTTTAGAATTTTGATTTTATATTGATTACTAATTATTTTTGAAATTATCTTAAACTTTTAAATTTTTTAGCATTTTTTAAAGTATTTTTAATTTATTAAATTTTAAAATTAGTTAATACATTTATTTTCAAATCTAAAAAAAAATTGAAAAGTGAAATGAAAAAAATTAAAAATTTTAATTTATTTAAAAGTAAAAAAAATAAAATTTTTATTTTAAACTTTTAGTATTTATAATATAATTATTATATATTTAATAAATTTATAAAAACTAATAAGTAATATAATTTATACTTTCTATATTATTAATATTATAAAAGCTTAAATATATTTTATAAAATTATATAACTTTTAATATTTTAAATAAAATATAAGTGCTAAAATTACTTTATAAGCTAAAATAATTACTTTTATTTTAATATAATTAATTATTAAAAGTTTAGCATTTAATACTTATAGTTTCAAATATAGCTAGCTTAATATAATAATTTAAAATATACTTTTATAAATATTATAATGTTGGTTTTTTTAATTATTTTAATAATAATAATAATTTTTTCATATAATATAGCAATTTTTATTTATTTTAAAAACTAAATTATTATTATTTTAAACTGCTAAGTATTCACTATATTTTTTACTAGTTTTAAAACTCTTTATTTAAAAACTATGCTTATTTTTAACTATATTTATTATTAATATTATAATTTTTAGATTTTTTTCTTTTAATTATTTTTTATTACTTAGTAATCTAATTTTTTTTCATATTATATAAGTTTATTTTTTAAATTTTAAGCTTTAAAAAAAATATTAAGTTTTAAAAATATAAATAATTTTATTTTTATAAAACATTATATTTAAGTTTATTTTTAATTTAGCTACTAAAAAAAATAACTTTATAAGCTATATATAGGCTAATAATTAAAATAAACTATAAATTTTATTAAAAATAAAGTTCAATTAATATTTTTAATTTTATAAATTTTATATAATTTACATTATATACTATTATAGTATTTTTTCTATTACTGTAATTTTTAATAAGTTTTTATTTTATATAATACTATAGTAGTTTTTTTTTAATTTTTAAATTATTAAACTAAAATCTAAAAAAAGAAAATTATAATTAAATTAAAATAATAACCTTTATACTATTATTATTTAAAGCTTTTAAGCTTATACTAACTAAAAGTTAATATATATTATATTATAATTTTTTTACTTTTAATTTATAGCCTATTTTATATTTTAAAAATATATAATTATAGCTTATAAGGTTAATAAACTAATTTAAATATTTATATTATAGTTAAATATATTAATACTTTAAAAATAATAATTTATATTTTTATTAATAAATATTAAATACTTTTTTAATATATTTTTATAGCTATTTATTTGTTTTTTAAAGTAGCTTTACTAATATTTTACTTTTTTACTATATAAAAAGCATATTTAATAAAAGTTTATAAATTTTTAGTTTTTTTTCTACTATTTAAAAAAAATTAAAGTATAATTTTAATAAACATTTTTTTTAGTATTTTTAATTAAATTAAATATAAGCTATAAATAATATTAAAGTATATTTTTAGTATTAGTTAAAAAGCTTAATATTAGTATATTTAAGTAAATTATATATCTTTATAGCTATATTATAAAAATACTAATATTATAATTATTTTATATATAAACTAAATATATATATTAAATATTTTTATACTATTAAAACTATACTTTAGTAAATAACTTTATAGCTTTATTTTAAACTTATACTAATTATTTTTTTAAAATATTTTAATAATATATTATAATACTAAAGCTTTGTTTTAATACTTTGTTTAGTTTAAAAATTAATTAATTTTATTTATATTTAAAAACTTTTTTAGCTATAAAAAATAAAGGTATAACTTTATAATATATAGTACTATAAAATTATATACTTATTTAAGTGTAGTAAAAATAAAATAGCTTTAAAAATTTTAAAATAAATAAAAATAAAAATTACTTTATTATATAAAGTAAGCTAAGTTAATACTTTAGCTATTTTAAAATTTAAAATAAATAACTTTATAGTTTATCTAAATAAGTATAAATTTATATATAATTATTAGGATTTTAATATATTTTTTAGCTATTATTTATAATTTCTTAAAATATGTTATAAATATATATTAAAATTTTAATATAATATTAATATAATAGTAATATGTCTATATATTAAAAAATTAAAAATTAAATAGCTTATAATATATTTATTATTAATTAAAGTTATCTTTTTATTTTTTTATAGTATTTAAAATTAACTTAAATATTAGATTTAACTAGTTAGTTATTTTGGTTTTTTAATAAGTAGCTAAATATTTTATTTAGACTTTATTAATTTTTTTATAAATTTTTATTGCAAATTAGTTTTATACTTTTCTATATTCTAGTTTTAACTATTCAAATTTCTTTTTGTATATATAGTAAGTTTTTATAACTTTTTATTTTCTTAATATTATTTTTAACAACTTTTTGTTAGCTGATTTTCTTAGTAAATTTTCTAAAATTTTATCAAATTTTAACTATTTTATATTCTTTTTTAGTTTTCTTTTAGTTTTTTCCTTATTAACTTTTAACAAAGTTTTCTTTTTAACCTAAAAATTAAAAAAATTAAACTATAAATTTATTTAAAAAATCTTTACACTTTTTATTTTCTAATAAGTTCCCTTTTAAATACTTTTTTCTATCTTAATTATTTTTTTTATTTGTAATCTTTTTTTAATTATTTTTACTACCAAAATTTTTTTTAAAAATGATTTTAAATAATAATATTTTTTTTCTTACTATTATATTAGACTAACTAATTATATATCAATAGTATAAAGTTCTTTATTTTACTTACTAAGTTTTTCAAACTTATTTTTAATTTTATTTAATAATTTAATTCTTTTTTTAATAGATTTATACTAATTATACAGTTAACATTTATTATATAATTATAGCAATAAAAAAATTAAATACTAGCTAATTTTTTTTTAATAATTAGGTAATTATTAAAAAATTATATTATTTTATAATATAGTTATATAGCTAATAATTTATTTAAAGTTATTTAAAATTCTATTTTAATTATTAAATTTTGAATTTACACTTTTTAAATATAATTTAATAAAAAAATAAGTATAATAATATAAATTTACTATATATATAAGTTTTTAAAGTATATTTTTATATAATAGTTTGTAATTAGCTTAAATAAATAATAAATTTATAATATACTAATAAATAGCTATAGTGTATTACTTTAAATTTAAAAAAAATTACTAGCTTAATTTACTTAGCTATATATAGTAAATTTTTATTAAATTTTTTTATAAATATTTAAAACTATCTTTTTATTAACTTAAAAAATATATATAATTTTATACTATAAAATATTAAAGTATTAAGTATAGTAAAATAAAGTTATAAAGTTATTTTAAATATAAATAAAATTAAATAGATTATAAAATAAGTAAAAAACTAATAAAAATTAAAAAAAAATATATATTAACTATTTAAATAAAAATAATTAAAACTTTTTAGTAAAACTATAAAAATAAAATTTATATAAATTAATTTAATTAAAATTATAAATATATATATAATAATAATTATTTTTATATTATTATATTTATTAGTAAAAATATTAAGTTTATATAATTTATTATTTAATATTTATATAATAAATATTACTTATAGTCTAAATTTTAGTATAATTAAAAACATTTAAGTTTTTTTAGCTTTATATCACTTTAGTTTATAAAAAATCTATAAAATGTTATAAAAATTAAATAATTTTAATCTTTATAAATAAGTAATTAGCTAATTTTAATATAAAAAGCTTAATAAAAATTTAAAAACTTAATATAATTGGATTTTAATTAAATAAATACATATTATTTATTTAGTATTATATATATATATAATGTTTAAACTTTTTGGTATATTTACTAAAAGTTATTTAAATTTTAAAATTTATATAAAGTAAATAATACTTTCAAAAATATTATACCTTCTTAAAATTTAGAAATGTTAAAATATATATAAAAATTTAATAAAAAAAACTTAAATAATATATTAAAATATAAAATACTAGTATAAATTTAGTTTTTAAAAAAAATTATATTAAAAAGTTTTAATATATTTATATTACTAAAATAAAGTTTTTAATAAATATATATATATATATATATATATATATATATATTTAAATTCTTTAATGTTTAAATAATATATATATTATATATTATTTAAATTGGAAAATATTTTATAAATAAAAATTTTATAAATGAAAAAAATTATTATAATAATTTTAAAATAAGGTATGTATATATTAATATATATTTTTAATACCTAATTTTATAACCTTAAGCTTTAACTACTCTATTAAAATATTTTTTGTAGCTATTTGTAAGTTTTTTTAAATTAGCTCTACTAGTATTTTATTAGGTATACTTAATATAATTTTATAAATTGTTAGTATTTTTTAGTGAAAAATAATTTTGGTAACTCTTTTTTTTTTAATATTGCCTAGGAATTTTCAATTAAATTAAGGTCTGAGTTATATATAAGCTAGTCAAAAATTTCAATACTAGTATTTTTAATATACTTTTTAGTTATTATAGCAGTATAAGGAGTAGTAAAGTTATATATTAGAATAGCTTAATAGTTTTTTAAATAAACTTTTTAAGAAAACCAGAATAAAACTGTTTAAGTAAATTTAATAAATATTAGTATTAAAATTATCTACTATATATACTAAATATAAATCTTTATATATATTGAGTATTTTCTAAATATTAGCTTTAAAGCTACTAAATTAGTATAAGTTATAATTCACTATATAATCAAATTTATAATTTTGATTAAGCTAATATATATAATTCTTATTTTTAATATTATATTTATTTAATTTACATTTATTAGTCTAAATTATACTATTTAAATAGTTAGTATACTTAAAGAAAATACTTTTAGTTTATACTAAATACTTTTTCTAAACTATCTTAATTATATACTATTTTGCAAAGCCTAAAAATTATTTAATTTCATTTATACTCAAAAATTTATAATGGGATAAAAGTATAACTTTATAGATTGCATGTTTTTAAAAGTAGCTTTAAATATTCAAAAGTGTATTTAAATTAGACTTGCTTAGCAAAGCTAAGTAAATTAAGCTTATATTTTAGTTATTTTAAGATTTAAAGTAATATTATAATTTTGCAGTCTATTCAAACTAATTATAAATCAAAAGTATTTATATTTTTATATTTATTTAGTAAAAGTTAGATATTTAACAGCTTTAAATATATTACTAACTACATAACTATTTTTTAATATATACTTAATTATAGTAATTTCTGTAGTAGTTGGCTTACTTTTATATTAAAATAAGTTATAAGCTTTTATTTTTTCATAATTTTATACTAAAAATAATAGTTTTTTTAGTATGTAAATATATTATTATTGTATTAATATTTTATTAAAATTTTAACATATGTTTATAATATTATTATAGTGATTTACTCTGGGGAATTATAAATAATAGCTAAAAACCATATGAATTTTGGTTATATTTATATATAATAGAAACTAAGTATAATATTTTATAATTTATAAAGTAAAAAATTTTAATTTTAATTTATTAAATACTAAAATAAATTAAAAATAATATATTAAATCTTTGAAAAAATATTTTTTTTGAAATTTTTTTTAATATTTAAATATATATTAATATATAAAATTTTAAGAATATATAGTACTTTTGAAAGTAGTATTTACCTTTTAAAATTTTTTAAATTTAAATAATTTTTAGTAAAGTAAACTAAATATTATATACTTTTCAATATAAAAAAATAAATAAAAATAAATAAAAATATTTATTTTTAGCTAATTTTATTAGCTTAATTTATTTAATTTTAATTTTTAAAATTAAAATCAGCTACTTTTAAAAGTAGCTAATTGCTTATTTATATATAATAAAACTATAAATTTATAATTGAAAGAAATTATATAATTAAAGATAGAAATATATTAGATAATTAAAAAAATAAATTAAAAATAATAGATTATTATAGAATAAAAATAATTTTATAATAGCTACAATAATTTAAATAGATAAATTAATTAATACTATAATAATTTAAAAATTAGTTAAATTATTATTATTTTTAATAAAGTAAAATAACTTAAAAATCTTAAGTAGCTTTAATAATAAAATAAAATAAAATTATTATTTATTAATAAAAAATTAGCTTTTAATAATTTTTTTTAGTATTTTAGTATATTAAATTATTAATAAACTTTTTTAAAAACAAGCTAAATAGTAAAAAAAAATAATTAGACTAACAAAGTTTATGTTTAAAGTAAACTTTAAATTAATTTAATATATAGTTAAAATTTTAATATAATAATAGTTTTATATTTTATAAAATAAAATAAGTTAATAAAATTATAAAAAATTACTATTATTATTATAATTAAATAATATAAGTATTAAATTAAAATATAATATTAATTAAGTTTAAATTAACTATAGAATTATATAAAATAAACTAACTAAAAAGAGTTTTATATTTAAATAAATAAAACTAGTATTTTTTAGTTAATTTGTGAAAAATTATATAAATAATTTAAATTAATATATATATTTCTTAAATTTTAAAAAATTTAAATAAAGTTTAAAGTATAACTTTTAATTTATAGCTTATTTTAAAATATTGTAATTAAAATTTTTAAAATTTAACTAATATAGCTATAATATAATATATAAAATAAATTAATAACTTAAATATTAAATAATAAAATATATAAATTTTAATTTTAATTTACTTATTTAACTTATTAAAAAAGATTTTTAATTTTTACTTTTATTTTATTTTAATTAATATATATTATAATTTTTATAACTATAATAAAAATTTTAAAAAAATATATACTATTAAAATAAAGCTTTTAAAATTTTAAACTTTTTAGTTAAAAATTTAGTATTATTATTTTTATATTTTGATTTTCTTTAAAATTTTTAATATAATTATAGTTATTTTTTACTTAATATAATATATATATAATTATTATATTTTTAAATAAGTTAAATAAGTAAATAAAATATTTTAAAGCTAATATAAACTTAAAAAATATTAATTTAATTTAATAAAAATATTTATTAATTATTTTACTTAAATTTTTTTATAATATATATAATTATAAAGTTTAACATTTTAAAAACTATTTTATTTTATTTAAATAAAAAAATATTTAATTATTAATATAAACTATATTGATATATTATAATTAATTAATACTAAAATTTATT
>JAWQFY010000367.1:0-34708 GCA_037055185.1 Capillidium rhysosporum | reverse complement strand
TAAAATAGTACTTTAAATATTATATTATATTATATTTATATTAAAGTTTTATTATTTTCTTTTTTATATTTATATTAGCTAAAATTTATATACTTGGCTTTATTTTTTCTTATATTTTATAAATATATTATTAAAAAAAAAGTTTAATATTTTTTTTAAAATTAAATTTATTATACTTTTAAATATTTAAAAGCTATAATTAATTAGCATTTAATATATAAAATTTAAATATAAAAAATACTTATTAAATTTTTATTTTATAATATAAAATATATAATAAATATATAAAATATTAAAGCTATTAAATTATTAGCTAAAATTTTGTTAAAAAATAAAAAATACTATTATAAATTATTAATTTTAGTTTTACTTATACTTTTTATTAAAATTTTAAAATATATATTATTTTTTAAAAAGAAAGGCTTTTTTTTTAAAGTACTTTAAAACTAAATAAATTTAAAACTTTAATAAAGCTAGTTTAAATTAGTAAAATTAATAAAATTATTAATTTTTTTAAATATTAATTTATAAAATATATAAATATATTAATAATATATTTAAAATTTCTAACTTTTTAAGTTTTAAATTCTTTACTATATATATATATTTATTTATTTATAATTAACTTTATTATTTTTTTACTTATAATTAATTTTACTATTTTTATTTACTTATAACTAACTTTTTTATTTTATTTAATATATAAATATTATATTATTTTAGTTAACTTTATATTTTTTATTTTAAATTTATTTAAGAATTTTTTAGCTTATTATTAAAATTATAATTTTTTTAAAAGTTTACTTTTATTTATATATTTTAAATATTTTTATACTACTTTTAATTTAATTGCAAAATATTTTATTTTAGCTTTTACTTATTTAAAAAAGATAAAATATATTTTTTAATAAAACTATTAGCTATTGTATTAATAGTTTTACTTTTTTACTAATTAAATATACTTTTAATATTATATATATAATATAATATTAAATTAAAAGTATTTTTACTTATTATATTATTTTAGTATTAATTATTTTTAAAATAATTAAAACTATAAACTATTAAAAATATTAAAATAGACTTATTATAATAAAATCCATTTTTAAGCTTATTATATTACATATATAATAAAGGTAAAATTAAAAGCTTTAATTTTTTAAAATATTATTATTTTTATATATAAAAAAGCAGCTTATTTAAATGTAAATTTAAAGTTTATATAAATTTATTAAATTTTAAACTACTAAAATAGCTATTTATATCATATATTAAATTTCTGCCATTATTAATAATTGATTGCAAATTATTGGTTTTTATAAAAAAACCTCTAAAAATTAATAGTTGGTATAAGTAAATCTAATAAAAACAACATTTTAAGATTTATTTCACTATTTTTTAATAATTTCAAGTACTAAATATACTATAAATGTTATTTCACTACATTTTCACAAGTTATTATTTTAAAAAAAAGTTTAAATCAATAATAAATACCTAAATACTTAAAAATGCATTAATGTTGCTATGCTACATTTAAACTTAAGATAATAGAGAAAGTTGAATGTCAAAATGATTACATCACATTTTGGCTGATTATTTCCCAAATTAGTAACACTTCAATTTTAGTTAAATAGTAGGATATTTTTAGAACTTACATATAAATAATCAAATAGAATTTTAATTCGATAGGTACTTGGTCATAATTCGGTTTTAACGTTTAATCAAATTTAATTTTCATCAAGTTTAATATTTTACATTAAAATGATTAAGTTAAATCTGCACCGATTTTTTATTATTTAAAACGATCTACTATTAATTCAAAATTTAAAATAGTACACTTTTTTAAAGATATACTATTTTGTTTATACGATAAGGTTAGAGATTTGAATCCTTTAGCGTATATATTATTTATATCCTTATAAAAACGGTAGTATTTTCTTTATGAAAAGCCAACTTGCTTGGGATTATATTCAAGTTTATTTAAATTTCGAAGTTTAAACTTCGAAATATTTAATGTAGCAAATTTTCAAGCTGCATCTGAACCAACAAATATAAAAGTTAAATTCCAAAATATTCCGTCAAATAAATAGAGCTTGGGCTGATGAAAATTTAATAGGAGTGATAAAGTAAAATTTTGCTGGTAAATTAGGTTTGGGTAACTAATCATAGTAATTTTATCAAATTACTGTAATGTGTTAGCAATTGGTGGTACTGTTGGATCAAAAGCTGCTGGGATGTGCCTAAAAACAAGAAGTCAGTGATTTCGTTAATATATATTTGCCCGAGGTGGATGTCTAGGCCCTATCTCGATACCAACTCACTTTCTTATTTCCATTCTACTAAAATCTGAAAACAGTTGATTTAGTATTTTTACTTGTTTTGGAATAGGTTATAAGCTTTCGATTTATAGATAACATATATTTTGTTCTAGGTCATTTAACCAATAAAACTCGAACCGTTATATAGCCGTTTATTTTTTATTATAGCTTTCTATTATGAAAATACTGTTTATATGAAAATAAATTTTTAGGTAATACTATCCTAAAGAACAAAAATTTAGATAGATAGATCCAATTAAATAATTACTTTAGTTAGTACCAACGTTTTTATCGAATTTACGTAAATTTGTACTACAAATGGTATTTATCCGTAAATTAAATAATCGACGTGTTTAATAAAAGGAATTTACGATCGAAAGTAAACATCTATATGTAAGCCAAATATCCCAAATTCGTGAATCTTATTTTGGGGTCAACTAAATTTTAAGCATTTTGATACTTTTATTCACTTAATATTTCGCCACTTCAACCCCAATTTATTGTAGGTGAATTTGATACATTTAATTCTAAGAATATATACTTGTATACAATTAGTTTGTATCATTAACGCTTATCGATATACTGCCTTTTAAGTTGTCACTGATTTAATTTAATTGATTTTTAATATTTAGTGTAATTTTTGCCAAAATGATGCTTTATAAACTTGTTGTACTTGGGGATGGTGGTGTAGGAAAAGTAAGTTTTTTAAAGTAGGAATTTAATAACATTTTATTTTTGAAAACACAAAGACTGCTTTAACAATTCAGGTAATATTTTTTTAAATTTTTTTCGCTAACTTATTTAAAAGCTATGCTTAAATCATTTTGTTGGTAAGTAACATTTTTTTATAGTATATATACTAAACTTTTCAAATAAATATTTATTGCTAATATAGAGGTAATAATAAAATTTATGGTTGATATTTAACCAACTTTTAGACATATGATCCAACAATAGAAGATTCCTATCGTAAACAAGTTGTTATTGACGATGCTGCCTGTGTTTTAGAAGTTTTAGATACAGCTGGGCAAGGTACTTATTTATCTACAAATTTTCCTAAAATTATGCAGAGGAATACACCGCTCTTCGTGATCAATGGATTAGGTATTTTAAATATCAATTTATCAATTCATACTTAGACTTTTGGCAGAGATGGTGAAGGATTCTTACTAGTTTACTCTATTACCTCACGTTCGACTTTTGAACGCGTAGAACGTTATCGCGACCAAATCTTGCGTGTTAAAGATAATGAGGAAACTCCTATGATTCTTGTTGGAAATAAAGCAGATAAAGTAACAGAACGTGAAGTATCTCGTGAAGAGGGTGTTACTTTAGCCAGAAAATTAAGCTGTGATTTTGTCGAGTCTTCAGCCAAAGCCTGTATAAACGTGGAAAAGGCTTTTTATCAAGTAGTTCGTATAATAAGGGAAGAACAAGGTTTTAAGGAAGCCCCTAAGCGTGGTGGAAGTGTTCGCAACAATAAGAAATCGAAAAAATGCTTATCCTTATAAAATGATCAGTTAATCATTTAAAGCGACCTAATGTTATATGCTTACTTTAATTGCCTCTTTCGAAACTACTAGTTTCTAATCTTTAGTCGTCATTAAATTTTACTACATCCCTTTTACTAATCAAAGGCTCCGTTTCGCAAAATAGGAATAATTGTCGCATATTTGGTTATAAACGCGGTTTCTGTTTACCCTTATACAATCCACATTTCTTATCCTCGACCTTAATGCCCCTAGTTCTCAAAAGCCTTATATTTTGTCAACATCAACTGTTAGCAGTAACTCAATTTATCTTCCTTTACTCACCTTAAAATTAATATCAAAGTCTAGCTAAAGTTAACTGTATGGTAGTTTTTAATTGACACTTATTTTTTAAACCTAAATTTTACGAATATTATTTACTCTTTTTCTTAATTACTTTTTATATATAATTTTTATAACTTTAAACTGTTTAAATTACTTTTATTTTTTTTTAAATTATAAGTTTTAGGCCAGCTCTAATATTAACCTTTTCACATCTACCAATTTTTAACATATTCTAAATTTTTCATTTGATAGATTTTTGAGGATTAGTTAAAATTAATAGGATTAAAAATATCTTAAATATAGGTGAATTCCAAGTTATTATATAAGTATACTAATTTAATATAAAAGAGAAATATATAATTTTTTTTAGATAATATAAAAGTTAATCTAAAATACTGTTTGGAAATAAAAATACTACAGTAGTAGTTTTACATTTATGCAAATAAAAACTACTTTTTGTTATAATGCTAAGATTACTAGCTTAGATTTTTGAGTAGGTAAACTTTTATAAAGAGAAGATAACTGCAAAAATAGCTAAGATATTAGAAAAATCCCTTAAATAAAATATAATATAGAAAAAAAGCTTAAATATAGAAGATAAAAACTATATAAAGGTTAGAATTTAAACTAAAATAAATTTTATTTACTAGTTAATAAAGACCTTTCCAAAAAGATTTATAAAAAATTAAAGCTTTAATATAGCTAAAGCTTATTTTTATAATTCTAAGTTAGAAATAGTAATAGTAGTTATTTTACTAGTAAAAAATTTTAATTTAAGTATAATAGATATTTATATAATTAATTAAACTTAGACTTAACTATTTATATATTAGATAAATAATAATTTATATAAAATAAAATAAATAATTTACAACTTTAGAAAAAAGTTTTACTATTTTAGTAAAAAGCTTGAATATAAAATTAAGCAAAATTAATAATAAAATATTAAGTTAAGTATTAAATTATTTATTTAATAAAATTTTTGCTAAAATATTAAATAAAGCTTTTGACTTTATTTTTTAATTTTATATATATACTTTTTATTAATATTATTAAGTATAACTAAGCTATATTAGATTTTACTTATTATTATAAATTATTATACTAAGTAATAATTAGTAAAAGTATAATTATAAGTTAGTTTAGATTAAATAAAAAAATATATAAAGATTTAAAAAGATAGGTATTAATAAAAATTAACTATATAAGCTAAATAATATAGTTTATAATTTTATAATTTTTTAGTTATTATTTTAACTAAAATTGTTATATTAGCTTTTTATTTAAATCAAAATAATATTAGTAAAAAAAAATTGAAATTATTAAAACTAGTAATAACTATTTTAAATAAAAAAACATTTAAAAAATAATAATAATAAATTTATTATTTTTATTAGTGAATTTTTTACTAATGCTTAAAAAAAAGGTAATAAAATAATATATAAATTTATTTATAATATTAATTTTTGTTTAAAGTAAAAGATATAAAAGAATTTCTTAATAAAAAATAAATTATTAATTATTAAAAGTTTTTAAAATTTTAAAGTTAATTTATTATAAATTATAGCTAGCTATTTTATTTAAATATACTTTTTAAGCTTAATATTTATAACTAAATGTATATTTAACTTTATTAAGCTAAATTTTTTAGTCAAACTTTATAGTTTAATAAAAAATTATTAATATTTAAATTATAATTTTAAAACTAGTATTTTATAACTAAAAATATATATTTATTCTAAAAATATATATTAAAACTTTATTTTAATATTTTATTTTAAATTTTAAAAATGCTAAAATATTAGCTTAACTTACTTTACTATATTAAGTAAGTTTTTTTTTAAATATACTTATATATAATTAAAGCTATATTTTTTGTATATTTTTATATTTAAAGTATTATTATAATATTTAGAAAAATATTAATCTAAAGATAAAAGCTTTAAAAAAAGTATACTAACTATTTAAATAAACTTATTTAAATTTATATAGTAAAATTATATAAGTAAATTTAAGTTTAATAAATACAATATTTTTATAATATTGCTATAAAGTAAAAACTATATATATAGTTTTAGTATTAAGCTTTTTAATTAATATAATATCTTTATTTTAATATTATATTTAGCTTTAAAATTAATTTAATTAAACTAGTTAAGTATTTTTTATTAAAGTTTAAATAGTATAAAATAATATAGTTTATAAAAATTATATTTTGTTTAATTTATATAGTAGAAAAAAAAGTTATAAAACTAGATTAAACATATTTATTTTTTTTAAAAATTAGCCTTACTAGTATTTTTTATAAACTGTTTTAAGTTTTAGTAAAATAATTAAAAAAATTTAACTATAAACTTAAATATTTATAACTTTTAGTTATATATAAAAATATATTTTAATATAAATATATTATAAAATTTTAACTTTAAATTTTAAAATAATATATTACTGTATAGTAGTAAATTTATTATTAAAAGTAGTATTTATTTTTTTTAATTTTATTTTTTAAATAATAAATATTATTTACACTTTTTTTATAAAATATTTAAAAACTTTTAGTATATTTTATTAAAAGTTATAAATTAAATTAAATTTTTAAAAAGTAAATAATATTAATAAAAGTATACTTACTAATAATAATAATAATATATTTTTAAAAAATTAGTTTTACTAATTTAATATCTTTTTATAATATAAAAAAGCATATTTAATATATTTTTATAAATTATTAATATTTTTTTCTTTTAAGATATAAAAAAAAGTAAAGTATAAATTTAAAGCTTAATTTAAATTTTTAAGCTTTATATTAATTATAAAGCTTAATGCAAATATTATATATATATTATATATATATTATATATAAAAGTTTATAATAATTTTTAGTTATAATAATAATAATAATATAATACTAAAGCTTTATTTTAATATATTAAATTAGCTTAATAATTTTTTAAATAGTTTAAATAAAAAATTAAAATAAAATTATTTAAGTAAAATTATATTTTTATAGCTAAAGCTATATAAATACTAGTATTAAAATTATTTTTAATATATTAAATGTTTGTTATATTTTAAAATATAAT
Source organism: Capillidium rhysosporum (assembly GCA_037055185.1). Lineage (NCBI taxonomy): Eukaryota > Fungi > Entomophthoromycota > Entomophthoromycetes > Entomophthorales > Capillidiaceae > Capillidium > Capillidium rhysosporum. The sequence continues at coordinate 27,493 of JAWQFY010000367.1, read as the reverse complement.
CTTAAAAGTTAACTTTAAAGTTACTAAATTACTTTAAATTATAATATAAATATACTTGATATTTTTAATTAATATAATATTTATAAGCTTGTATTTATTTATATAAAAAAGCTATATAGTTTTAAATAATACTATTTAAATAGTTAATATACTTTTAGTTTAAAAGTTTTATATTTATATTAAACTATTTTTTTTAAATTAATTTAATAATATATTATAGTATTAAAATATAATTTTAATATTTTATAAAGCTTAAAAACTATTTAATTTTATTTATTCTTTAAAATCTTTTTAGCTTTATAAATTTTTTATATAACTATAAAAAATAAAAATATAATTTTACAATTTTATTAAGCTATAATTAATAGTTTTTATTACTATAAGCTATAAATATTTATAATATATAAAAGTTTAAAAATATACTTTTATTAATAATTTTTATTTTTAAAATTTTTAATTTTCAATAACTTTTAGTAAAGTATATTAAATATTATATACTTTTAATATATAAAAATCAAATAAATAAATTTATTTTTAGCTAATTTTATTACTTTAATTTTTTTTAAATATAGTTAGCTACTTTTAAAAGTAACTAGTTACTTTTTTTTAAAATATTTTTTATTACTATTTATAAAGGCTTTTTTTTATAAAATATATTTATTTTTAATATAATGTATATAATATAAAAATTTATTTTATATATTATATTTAAAAATATAATTAGTTATATTTTTCTTAGTTTTAGCTAAAATAGCTTATTTTATAAATCTATTACTATTAATATAAAAAATTATTTTTATTTATTTATAGCTTTTAAACCAATTTAAACTTTTTAATTATTAGTTAAATATTAAAGTATTATTTAATTAATATTAAATAATTAAATTTTATTTTAATATTAAATTAATTATATAAAAATAAAGTATTTAAATTATACTTTTTTAATTTTATACTAAAGGTTATAATAACATGTTATTTTTTAGTTATTTTTTCTTCTCCTTATTAGTAAGTGTACTCTACTTTATATTATCTTCCAATATTTAAATAAAGTAGATTTAAAAGCTAAATATTTTAACCAGTATTTATCTAAACTTAAAACTTATAAATGCTTTTTTATTTATATATTTCTTTTTTATAAAGATAGCTTACTAAAGTTATATTTAATACTTTTCTTAACTATTTTTTATTTACTAACCTATATTCTAGTTATAGAATAAAAATATTTGTTTAAGAAAAATCTATGCTATCTTAAAGTTAGGATACTTAAGTTTATAAAAAGATAAAGAAAATAAAATATTATTTATTTCTCTTTTTTCTTTCTATTAAATATTTTCCATAATTTAAATTACTTTATAGTTAATAAAAAAAATACATATAAATATAAACTGTATAGTTATCTTTTTGAAGTTATTTTAATATAGTTTTAAAATATTTGAACATAAAAAAAATAAAAGTTTAATTAAATAAGGATAAAAGCTTTTTTAGTGTTTTAAAATGTATATTAGAAAAAAGCAATAAAACTAATAATAATAATAATAATAATAATAATAATAATAATAATAAGGTTTTTATGAAAACAATTCATTTTTTAAAAAAAGTGGTATATTACTTCATAACTTTAATTATCTAATAATATTAATTAGAAATCATATATAAATATTAGATAATTGGGTGAAAATCACTGTATATTTCATTATGCCCTTGCTTTTAGTATTTTTTGTTTTTGTAGGGCATAATTGTAAAACTACCTAAAGCTAAATATAATTTTTTTTTGATGTCTTTAGATAGCTTATATAGGTGTAATAGTTCTAAATTTAATAATTTAAATATCCTTACTGTTTGCTAAAAGATGTTCAAAAGCTACAAAAATGTTTTGATAACTGAAAATTACCAAAACAAGATTTAAATACTTTAAAATTAATTTTAAACTCATCGTTTGTTGTTAACTTTTCACTATCTACTACTTTTAGACTTACCTTTAGATCAACTGATAGGAAAAGTGTATAGTTATCATCCCAGGGTTCTATTTCCACTGGATTTAATATTCCAAATGGTAGCACGTGGTCCCGGTTTTTCATCTTGTTATCCTTACTTTTCACATCAGTTCCATTTAAATCAGAATTTTTCAGCTTATAAGCGCGTATAGTCTTGTAGTGATTTTAGAGATTCGGTGGTTAGATTGGTGTACTTTGTAAAACTTGACCAGAGTAGTTATGGTGTTTTGGATCAGGCACTCATTTCGCTGTGCTCGTACCGGGATATGACTTAGTCAATATAGTTGGCATGTAAGGAATTCTAAAGCTCAATAGTGCTTAGAAAGCTTTTTAAATTGGTAAATTGGACAAGGCGCTGTAGCAGCTTTAACAGCTGAATTAGTGGTCGATGAACACTCAAATTATCGAAGCTCAAAGGGAAATTAACATGCACTCATTCCTCCAAGTTAATAACATTTATCTTCATTTGCCCATTTTCGGACCATGTACACTGGTTGGAATATACCATCACTTCATTAAATAGAGTAATGGTGATAAAGTAATAACTCTGTAACAAAACTTGTGCCATTAAAGTTAAATGCATCCAATACTGACTCAGTAGGTAATGTATACTAGTTATAAAAGTAATAATGATTCGAGGTGAATATGGCAGCTTATCTGGGTGATAATCACCTAGAATTTCTATGTCATTAACCTCAATTATGTTTAATAGCTTCCTCCTTTTTTGCCTCAATTCCCAAGCAAATCTCATGCTTAAGTACAACTCTAGTCAATAAACTCACAATCCATTCGTTTTGCTATTAAGTAGGCTGAGATAAGTTTTGTATATTAATTCGGGTATAAGAGCTTGCTGTTGAAGACAAGCTTCACCCAACCATATATCCCTTTTTGGGGAAATATAAAAGTTGACTTAAATTAGTTAACCAAAAATCAGGTATTGTTAGTTCTTTGGATTTACTTTGATATTGCCGCAGATGTGGAGTGCAGGATTTAAAAGCTCTGTAAAATTTGTTAGCTTGGATGTAAATGACATATCTTGCTAATAAAAAATCGTTTGTAGGAATATATAGAATCTCAGATTGTCAAGTAACATTTGTATTTATGATTAAAGTTTCAACTATAAAAGCAATCTGCTCTATACGAAAAAGAATCATTTCCTCATTTTATAATTTGCAGATTCGAATGTTTAAAGTTGCAATAGATGGGTTTACTAATCAAGACCAATAATTAATAGATTTAAATAATTTGCTTTTTTCTTAGATTTCATCCTATATACTAGTTGATCAGCTAACCTTCTTTTTTTCAACCTTTGTTTCAAAATACTTGTCTAGAAATCGATATTAGTGGTAAACATGGGTGATAATCTTAGCCATCAGAAATTTAAATTTGTGTCTTATTCACTTCTGATTAAGCAAGTAATTCTAGCCTGGTTTGATAAATTTCAAAGCCATATCTTCGTGATCTTTTGCATATAAAATTACTCTTTTAACTAGTCATTTCTAGAAGTAAATTCAAGGTAGATGACAGCTAAATAGGTACTAAATTTCAAATTTTTATTTCATTACTTAAACTCATTTCTTTAACTTTGCCATCAATTTTTTGTTTTCGAAGGTCGATAAAGTAGGTTAATTTCAATTTGTTCTTTCATATTATTACAAAAAACTGTTTCACATTAAATTTTGATGTAAATTGACTATTGCTTAGTTTCTAATGATTTGGAATACAAGCCAAGGTTTGATTTTCTACCAAACATAAGAAATGCATAGCCTAAGTAGTTTAAAAAACTATTACAACTTGGGAAAATGAAATAACTTAACACAGGTTTTATAAAGAAATACATACATATATACAGTCAAATTTATTAATTAATATTTGCAAACGTATTTACTAACAAGCATTCTTGGGACCAAACCTAGTTTCAAAGAACTTAAGGTGGGCTTTCTTTTCAAATAAGCTTTCATCAACACCATCCGAGCATTGGGTGCTTTCAGTCTCATCACAGTATCTCCCAATACTACCTAGCTTATTGGCGATAAAATATTCGTTACCTACATGGCTGTAGCCTTTAAATATGCCACCCTTGAGCAAGTTTGGTACTTGATCATTAAAATTAACTCCACGGACAGCAACGAGGGGGAGCCTTTTAAAACTAGTTTTGAATGTAGAATCACCAGCTCTAGGCTGCCCATAAGTGAAAAGCTCGATTTGATCCCAATCTAATCCTAATGAGAACTTGAGTTCTAAAGTGGCCAACAATGCTAGTGCACCGCCCATAGAATGCCCAGTGACAACCAGTTTATATCCCCTGTACTCTTCATTATTAATATGATTTTCAACTGCCTTGACGAACTGTGGTTTTAAGCTTCTCATAAGCCATTTGAATCCACTATGAACTTTTCCAAACCGGTTATCGAAAAGGTTCGAAGTAAAAAAGATTAGGTTAAACAGTTTGTTGACGTAGTTTTCGGTACCACGGAAGGATAAAACCAGCTTTTTATCAAAGTTGTTGGCAGTTAAAATCGATCGAGTACCGAACCATCTGTTGTTAAAGGATTGGATGAATTTAGTAGAGTTGTGACTAGCTTTAAGGCATGCTTTACAGCCCCACTTGGTAAGTTGTGTATCCGAACAACCAGCTGCAGCTGCATAAAAGGCATAACGCTTTATATCGTTTACACCTGGTAATTTTCTTTCTTTTGTATTTATGGTACTAGGTGTAAAAAAATCTTGTCTTTGTAGTTGTGCCAAAGTAGTAAAAAAGAAACATATTATAGTTAATATTATTATATTATGTAGCGACATGTTGTGTTAATTATATTTTTAGTTAACTTCGACATCACCAATGTTTATATACTATACAAATATTCTAATTCAGGCAACTCTGTTTTAAATTTAAGGGCTTAATATCCAAGTATCCGAAACTCAATTATAGTCTAGGCTTGAGAAAATTATTGTATTTATCCTTAAAATGTCTAGGGGTAAAATATCTAAATATAAATTTATAGTAAGCATATAAAATCATATTTGGAAAAATATGTTTATCGATTTGGTGATGTTTTCGTTCTTACAGGGATTATTTTGTTTATTTCATAAATTAAAAGACATAGAAATGAAATTTTATTGCTGATCTTCACCTAAGTAAAACAATGGAAACTGGGTTTTAGGATTATACGTATTTTTATAGCTTATTTTTAAATAACTTTATTATTCATTGGTGTTAGTAGCACTAGCAATACTTCCACTTTTAATGAGATTTGGAACATTTACAGCATGAATAGTGATAAAACTTTGGTTCTTGGTATTTGTAATCTCAGCTTTACTTATCCAGTTGAGGCCATCCAGCTAGGAGTAAGTATACACTATTTGGGGGTACTGTTCTCCTCTTAAGGTATTACCAAGAAGCCATGATGGAGTTTTCTTTTTAAAAGCTAGAGAGATACCTTTTTGATTAGTCTTAACAGAACACCTTGTTAGTAGGCAGAGTTCTAATAGTTAATGCCTACCTCCTATCCTTGTTATGATTCTCTATATCTATATACCTCTTTATAAAAAAGTATAACAGAAGAATTCTAGTATAACTATAACTTTAGTTTTAAATAGCTTGTAAGCTAGATGTAGCTTATATTAGTTTTTCTCTAAGATTTACTGGTAGCTTTAGCCTTAATCATTTTTTTAACTTAAACATACCTTTACTATTAAAACTATACTTTTATCTTTTTGAATTTTTCAAAAAAGCTTTTAAACTTCTGTTGGCATCAATAATATATTTATTAAAAGCATTTTTACCTACTTTTACTCTTTTTATTTTAAAACTTGCAGTAGTTCTTAATAGTAATATAAAAAAGTTTAGAAGAAGTTTGCTAAACTTTATAATAAGCTAATAAAAAAGTTATATCTTTTTTATAATATTTTCTTTTAAAAATATGTATTTTAATTTACTATTTTATAGCCTAATTTTAAATATAATTATCTTTATAATAGCTTTTTATAATACTTTTTTTCTTATTATAAAGTATTAATCTAGGTTATTAAAAAAAAGACTATTTTTAATAAAGCTTATATTAGCTATATAATAAATACTAATTTTAGCAAAGTTTATTTTAGCTATATAATAAATATTATATTTAGTAAATATTTAATATATTTTAAACTAATGTAGCTTTTAGTTTATTACTTTATAACTTATTATCTAACTAAGTTATAATAATTTAAAGTAATTTTTAGTTTTTATTTCTTTATTTTACTTTTAGTAATTGTTATATAAAATAATTTTCTGAGTTAGATTTTATATATTTTATAAATATTGTATTAATTTTTTAATATATTTATAAAATATATCTAATTTGCTTTATATTAATTAATTTAGTTTATATTTTTTAATACTTTTTTTATTTTAAGTATAAATATTATAAAAGTAAGTTTAATATTTTTATTAACTTTTTTCTATTTTTAATTTATTTATTTTTTATATTTTGTAAATATAAATAAGTAAAAAAAAGTTTTTAATATTTTTTCTAAAATTTTAGTATAAAAATTAATAAATAAATAAATTGCTTTTTATAAAAAAGTATTTAAATAAAAAATAAAATAAACAATAGTAAAAAATAAATACTTAATATATTTTATAATATTAAATTAATAATATATTTATTATATTTTCTATTTTTAAATTAAAACTTAAAATTAGAAATTTTTATTTTTATAATTAATTTTTAATAAAAAAGCTTTTTTAATTATAATTTTTCAACTTATAAAATTTTATAAATTAAATTTAATTTAGTAAAATAGAATAACATAGTATAATATATATTTAGTATTTTTAAAATAATAATACTTTATTATATTATATTTTTTAAGTTTAAATATCTAGTTTAGCAATTAATACTAATAGTTTTATATATATATTTAAAATTAACTTTGCTATTACTAAACTTTTTATTTTATATTTAAAATATTATTGTTATAGTATTTATAGCTAGTATATATATAATGTAGTTTTTTTTTATACTATTTAGCTCTTTAATATATTTTAAGCTTTAAAATTACTTTTTAAGTAGTAGTATACTATTTATTATTTATTAGTAGCTATTATTTTTATATTATAAATAGTATATATATATATAACTAATATATAAACTATTAATATAAATTAGTCTTTTATTTGATAATTTTTTCTCTTTTTCTAAACTGATATTTTTTTATTAAGTTTTTTTTAATCTAGCTTTTTTTAAGTAAAATTATTTATTATTAAGCAAGTTATTTGCTTATTATAAACTAATTTATACTTATATATTTTACTTTTTTATTAAATTTTTATAACTTTTATATAGCCTTCTTTTTTAATTTTTTTTATACTAAGATTATATAAGCTTTATTTTATATTGAGCTTAATTATTTATTATTTTTTTACTAGAAAATATTTTGAATTTTTAACTTTTTTTGAATACATTTTTTACTATTATAGGTTTTATTAACTTCTAAGCTATTATATATAATATTTTAAAAATAAAATTAAAAATATAATTTTTAAAAATTATTTTATTAATTTATAAAATTAAATAGGTATTAAATAAACTTAAATTTAAAAATATTATTATTTTAATAATTAAAAATTAATTTTTTATAATTATATTATTTATTATTATAATAAATTAATTTTAATTTTTAACTAGGTATAAAAGATAAAAGCTTTATTTATAATAAATAGTAAAAAATTTAAAAGAGTTTTAAAAATTAATATAATATATAAAAAATAAAAATATTAGTTTTTAAGTATTTAATTTTAAAAGTAGTTATATTTAAATATATTATTATTATTTTAAAGTATATTTTATCATTTAATTTAAGTATATTTTAAAAGTCTTTAATATAATTAAAATTATTATAATAAAATCTACTATAAAAATACATATATTAAGTTTTATTAAAATTTCTTAAATAACTAATTTAAAAGTAGCTAACTTAGTTAATTATAAGCTTAAGTTAAAAGTAAATATAAAAGTTTAAAATAAGATAGTTAAGTTTTAGCTAAATATTTTATTTTAAATATACTTTAAAATAATAAAATAATATTATAAAATAATTATAATAAAATATATAAAAGTTTAAAGTAAAAAAATTTTTTTTAAAAGTTTACTTAATAGTTTACTTATAAAAGCTATTAAGTAAGTTTTAGAAATAAAATATAACTTATTTTAAAAGATTTTACCAGAAAAATGTATAAAGTTGCTAGCAAATAATCTAGTAAAAAAATACACTACTATAATAATAATAAAATAATTAAGTTTATGAATTATTTTAAAAATAAGCTTATATTAATAATATAATAATTATATTTTAAATTATTTAAAAAAAAAAGTTTATTTTAATAACAAAGCTATATTATTTAACTTTTTAATAAAATAACTTTTAATATAAAAAAAATTAGTTTTAATTAAAATTTTAATACTATTAAATAATTATTATTAATATAAAATTAAAAAAACACATATTTAAATTTAATATACTAGCTAAAATAATATAAGTTTAGCTTAAATATAGTATATTTAGATTTATATTATAATATATTTTTTAAATATTTTTAAAATAACTTTATATATTTTTAAAATAAATTTATTATATATAAGAAGTTTATTTAAAAAAAAAAACTTTTTTTGGCTAAATTATATAAATTTTTAATATAAATATACTTATTTATATATATTTTTTAATTAAATTTATAAAAATTAAAATATTAACTAAATTTTAAAATATAAATTATATTTATATAAATCTATAAAATAACTTTATATATACTTAATTATTTAATATATATTAACTAAAAAACAGCTAATTATTTAATAAAGTAAATATATATTAAAAATTATTTTAATTATATATACTTATATTTTAATTACTTAATGTTTTAAAAAGTTATTATTACTATTTTTTTAAAATATTTTTAAACTAGTATAATAAGCTATTTATTATTTATAACTATTATAAAGCTTTAATTAATAATATTATTTAAAATTTACTAATAAAATATTATTAAAAATAGTTTTTAATAAAATTAAAAAGTAAAAGATTAATGCTATAGATTTTATATTATATTATTTTAAAAAATATAAAAAATTAAAGTAATTATTGTAGTTTTTTCTTAAGTAGCTAATTTAGAGGTAGTAACTTAATAGTTTAAAATTTAGATAGAAGGTAAGTACCTTAGGTTTTATATAAAGCTTAAGTAAAAGATAAATTTTTTAGTTATTTATATTTTAGTTAAAGCTAAGTACTTTAGCTTAACTATACTTTAAATTTTTAAAAATATATTATAAGAGTAATAAAATTAAAATATATAAAAGTTTAGTTAAGTAAAAAAAAGTTTTTCTAATAGTATAGTTAATAGTTTACTTATAAAAGTATTAAGCAAGCTCTAAAAAATAAGATAAATAGTTTATTTTTAGAGATTATCTAGAAATAAATATATAATAAATGTTATTCTAAGGATATTTTAAGTTATTAATAAATTACCTAAACAAAAAAATATAATTATAGTAATAGTAAAGCTATTTTATTTATAAAAAGTTTTAAAAGTAAGCTTATATTAATAATAAAGTAATTATATAGCTAAAGTATACTAAATAGAAGCTTATTTTAATAGTAAAACTATAATAATTAGTCTTTAATAAAGTAATTTCTATTATAAGAAATATTAATTTTGATTAAAGTTAAATACCATTAGAAAGTTAATATTAATATAAAGTTAGAGCAATAAGTATTTAAGCTTAATATATTAGCTATATAGTGTAATTTTAGCTTAAAATATAGAAAATTTAAATTAATATCATAATAATAACTTTTTTATATTATAACTAATTTTAAAGTAATTTTTGGCTTAATTTAACTTATTATAGTAAGAAGAATATTTTATAAAGATATAAATTTAATTTTAGAATTAAAGCTATATATTAAAATTATAAAATTATATATATTTTTTTTAATTTATAATATATAGTTATTTATTTTTTAAGCAATTTATATTAATAAACTTTATAGAAAATTTTATTAAAAAATTTAATTATATATATATATAATATTTAAATTAATTAAAAATTACTTTATATAATTAAATTATTAATTTTTTATCTTATATATTTTTAAGTTAATATTTTATAATTTTTATTATATAAATTTAATTTTTATATTTAAACTTATATTTAATAAAAATATTATAATTTTTTACTTTTAATTTTACTTATATTATAGTTTAACTTAAATTATTATAATAATATAAACTGCTAATATTATAATATTTATATAAATTTAATATAAATTAACATTTTATTTATTTTTATTACTTTTACTATAAATATTTTTAGTTAATAAATATTAACTATTTATTTAAATAAATTAATAAAAAATAATTTTTAATATTATAAAAATTTTTAAATAATTACTTTTATATATTAAATTTATTTATTTTACCTAATAAATTATACTAAATTATAAATTATATTAAACTAAATAGCTGAAAAAGTAATTTAAAAAATATATAAATAATTTAAATAAAAAATAACTATACTAAATATATATATTATATTATCATTAAAAGCCTATTTTTAAATTTAAGTTTATCTAAATAAATATTATTACTAATTATGTAAATAAGTATAAAAAAAGATAATAATAATAAAAATTATAATTTTATTATAGTTTATATAAATTTGTAGTTATAAATAATTTCTATTTAGTTATTTGTATATATATTTAGTTTTTTAAACTAATATATATAAATAGATAATAATTGCAGCTTTTTAATAAGTTTTATAAAATATGCTTTTTTTAACTATTAGTTTTTTATCTTTTTATATTTAGATTTATAGCTAAATTTCCTTTAAAATTTTTAATTTAAAAAACATGTTATTATAAAAATAAAGATAGCTAAGGAAAACAGTTATATACTTAGTAAGTTTTATAGATAGTTGATTAGAAAACTATATATAATTATACTTTTTATTAATAAAAATTAAAATTTTAGAAGTATTTACTATAGTTAATTCAAATATAGTATTTAAAATTAAAATCAAAATTAAATATTTAGCTTAATTATTAAAATAGAAGTTTTTATTTTTATATATTTTAAAAATTAATATTTAATTAGCTAAAACTAAAAAAAGTCAAAAATCTAGCCTTTAAGTAGCTAATCTCAGATTCCTTCAACTTAAATTTGTTTGTTAACCTAATATATATATGTATTATTATACTTTAAAAAATATATACTTTAATAAAATTTATAATTTTAGCTTTATAAGTATACTATATCTAGCATATAGTAACCTTCTTTCAAATGTAGTACATTGTGTTTTATTTTGTCTCCTTTAATATGCTGTATATAAACTTCTATCCCTCACATTTATAATAATAAAATTAAAACAAAATGGGAATCTGATAAAATTTTGTAGTTAATAAATAAATAATTTTTTAGGTAGCCTTAAGTACGGGAATACTTAGGCTTTTAAATATATATGAATATAACCAAAACTTAATCAGTAAGGTTTTGGAGATTCAACTTTATAACTTTTGTGATTTTAGTTCAATTAAGCCAAATTTGCCTTTTAAATTTAAAAAGACTAACGTTTTTTAAGTTCCATTTTCTAATCAAAGATATATTTGTAAGAATTCAAAGTTTTAAATTTAAAATCTGCAGGTTAAATATAAAACGATTGCTAATTTGTTTTTGATGAAAATTATTTTTATTAAATTTATAGTGAATAGTTCTATTGTTTTTTCCCGTATGTTCATTGGGAACTTTATCCCTTACTACTTGGTCCAGCTATTTTAATTAATAATTCATGGTCTTGCTACATTATTAGCTCAAAAATTAAAGAATTGATTGTAAATTTAGAAAATAAACTACAATTTTGGTCATTAAGCTAATTCCAATTAATAAGTACCCAAGAACAATACTTTAAATTTCGAAATTAAACTAGAATTGTCGTAAGTTTAAATAACAAGTTACAACCGGGAATAAATCGACAATCTCTGTTAAACTTTTATAATGAAGCAAACGTGTAACTGTAATTTAATTTACATACCTGTTCGAAAAATATTAATTAGAAACTATTCCATTCTAAAAAGTCATCCTAAGTAAACAATAAAATCATCCAACTATGCAAGAAAAACGGTTCAATTCCTTAAACTAAAAATATGGAAAAATTAGGTTAAAGTATCCGAGTAAATCGATCTTCCAAATCCATTTCTAAGTTTAACCATAATTTTTTCGAGAACTTTAAAATTTTGAACTTTAAAAAAATTATTGGTGATACAATTGATCGAAAGTAGCGAGATAGTTATAGATAACTTATCTAACTTGGACCAGCCGCGACACCATGCCAAATGTTTGTAATATACCAGAGCAACTAAAGGCTATATATAATGGAGTTAAAGCGTTCAGGCGCTCCTATTTACATTTTAGTTAAAAACTTTCGAACGCTATTAAGTTTGAGATAGCTTCACCAGGGAACTTTAAACGAAATCAACAAATTTAATTCTCATTCAACTGCCCGATGTCGAAGCAACAAGGAGCTACTAATATAATTGAGCTCTCAGAACCGATTTCTCAGAGCAATAATAAAGTATTAGATAACGTAAACAAGGATGGATCCAAGCACAGCTTAGAAAAACTAGCTAACGATGATACCCTGAATACGATTGGAATACCACAAGAAATATACGATGGACCACCAGATGGTGGTTATGGCTGGCTCGTATTAGCAGCCAGTTTCTTGATGCAAGCCTGTACATTTGGTGTAGCTTCAGGGTTCGGTGTTTTCGTAGAGTACTACAAAAAGAACGTGTTCCATGACGCAAGTTACTCAGATGTTTCCCTAATCGGAACTTTAGCACCTACCACTTTAGCTATAGCTTCCTTCGTAACCGGTAGATTATGCGACATATTTGGATTTCGTATATGCATACTGGTAGGATCTACCCTTATAGTTTTATCGCACATATTAGCCTCATTTTCAACTGAAGTAACTATATTTACTAATATTATTTATTAATAGCATATGTTTAGGTCTGGCATTTAATTATAACACAAGGGTTTATGTTTGGACTTGGTAGTTCGTTGATATACGTGCCTTCGAATACTATTCTTGCACACTGGTTTGAGAAGCGACGTGGTTTAGCTTTCGGTATTGGTGCTTCAGGAAGTGGAATCGGTGGTTTAGTCTTTAGTTTAATAAATGAGAAGCTTCTGAACAGCTTGGAGTTTAGATGGGCGTTGCGAGCCAATGCACTAATATTCTTGGTGCTTCTTACATTTTCAACTATTGTAGCAAAACCAAGGATACCTATTTCAAGTTCAAGCTCAGAAAAGAAAAAGGCAGCACCAATAACGGTAGCTATGATTTTGAACCCGAAAGCACTTTTATTCATTTTCAATGCCGTTTTTGCCTCTTTTGGGTACCTAGTTCCTCTTTATTACGTCCCCTCCTACGCTACTTCAATAAATTTAACACCTCAAGAAGGAGCGTCAATCGTAGCAATACTTAACGGTTGTTCAGCAATCGGAAGGATTTTATTAGGTTTTGTAGGCGATAAGTTTGGTCATATCGGCACTTATATAGGATGTATTGGCATTTCAACTCTTGCTATGCTGATATGGAGATATTCTACAAATTTTGCTGGTTTGGCAGCTTTTGCAGTTGTCTTTGGTTTACCCATTGGTGGTTTTGCAAGTGGATTCCCAGCTGTTTGTGCTATTTTATTTGGTAAATTATTCATATCGTTTCTTACTAATAGTTTATAGGGGTCGAAAATTTATCTACTATGATGGGTATAACTTACGCCCCAACTGGGTTGGGTGATTTGGCAGGCACACCTATCGCAGGTCTTATCTACGACAAATACCATGAGTTTGGCTACTTAGTATACTATTCTTTAGCTTTATTTGCTATGTCTACCTTAATGATGATTATTCTCAAATTTGTTGTTGTAGACCCAGAAAAAAAGAAAAAGAAACAAATGTTAACAGAAAATACCTTTAATTAATACCAACATGAGCACTTTTTTATAATATAGTTTCTAATTAATGTCAATTATTTTATATAATTTAATGTAATAAATTGCTAAAAGGCATAATTTAAGGTATTACTTTAAAATTTTTAAATATTAGCGATATTATTTTAAGATAAAGATGTTAAACCTAGTAAATATAGTAGCTTTATATATAGATAAAGTCAAAAGTAGTAAATATAATGCAAATAAAAACGAATTGTAACTTTTAAATTTATATAACTTTGCTTTTATTTTTTATTTTTTATTTTTAGCTTTATATTATAAATATATATTCCATTATATAGTTAAAAATTAAAATCAAAAGTATACTATTTAATCTAGTTTTAACTATTAAAATTTTATAACATTGGCCTAAATTAACATTGCTACTTAAAATAAAATAAGTATAAAAGAGATAATAACTAGCTTTATATATATATATATTTGTTTTAAACTTTATAGCTATTTTTTATTAATATTTAGTTATAAATTATATTTTTTTAAAATATGAAAATATTTAATATCTATATTACTATATATATTTTTAGTACAAGTAAAACCTAATTCACATTTTTACTATTTTTTAAAAATTATTTAAGATTTAGATTTTTTTGAATATATTACTTTCTTTTATTATAAATTTTATTTTAAAATTAAAAATTACCTTATAAGAAAATGTTTATTTTTTAAAAATTAATTAAATATAATTAGCTTATAAATAATAAAATTAAAGCTTAAAATAAATAAATAATAATAAATAGTTATAGCTAAATTTTTATAAGAAAATGTATAATTTATACTTTTATAAAAATAGGCTAATTTAAAAATATATATTTACTTTTATAAATACTAAAATTTATTAACTATATTATAGTAGTAAAATTATATTTATACATATTAAAATAATAATAGTTAATTAAAATTATACTTTTAAAGTATTTTTTTAATAATAAACTACACTATAATACTATAAACTAGTAATAACTTATAACTTATATAAATTATTAGCTACTTTTAAAAGTAGCTAATTCAAATTTTAAATACTTGATAAAATTAGATAAAATACTTTAATTTAATAAAATTTATATATTAAAAAATTTAGATTAACTACTATAAAATAAATTATAAATAAGTATATATTAAGAAATAATATTATATTATAATTATTTAATAGTTGCTAATATAATTTAAGTTAAAAGTAAAAAATTTATTTTTTAAATATAATATAAAAAAATAAGTAAGTATAAGAATTTAAATATTTTAAATAAAATACTTAAAAATTATAATAATTTATTTAAAGTATTTTTTAAAATTTTTAATTAGCTAAATTTTTTTTTTAAATTTTTTTATAACTAGTATTTAGCTAGCTATAATATTAATAGGTTAAAAATAATATTATAGAAAAGTTATAGCAATATTAATATAAATAATAATAATAATAGTATAAATTAAATTTTTTATAAAACAATATAATATAATAAAGTCTTTTATTTTAATAATATTGTAAATAATATAAACTAATACTAGATTTAGATTTTTTAAAATATATCTAGATAATTTTAAAAAATATTAATTAAAATAAATTTTATAATAAATAAAAAACTTAAAATAAAGCAGCTTAACTTACTTTATATTAATTATTTAAATATAATATTTAAAATTTTATAGCTTTATTATAAAGTTAAATATAAGTTTAATAAATTTAATATTTTAACTATTTTAACTATAATTATAAATTTAATTAAATAAGCAATTAACTACTTTTAAAAATTAAGCTAATAAGATTAACTAAAAATATATATTTATTTATTTAATTATTTTGATATAATATAATAAGTAAATTTAAAAAATATTATATTATAAAAAAATTTAAGCATTTTTAATATAAATTTATTATAAATTAAAAAGTAAAAAGCTAATATTTATATATATATTATATAAAATTTAATATTATTTTTAGTAATAATAGCAGAATAAAAAGTAAAAGCACTATACAATATATAAATTTATATATTAAAATAGCTTAATAGTTTTTTATATAAGATTTTAAAAAAACTTAAAATATAATTATTTAAGTAATAAATATTTTTAAAGCTATATTAGAAAAATACTATTATTAAAATTATCTTTTAGAAATATTAAATTTAAATTATAAGTTGCTATATAGTTAATATTTACTATTATAAGTTATAAATATTTTTAATTTTTATTAAATTAATATATACTTTTTATTTATAAATCTTAGTTATAAAAATATTTTTAAAATAAAAATAAAGTTTTTATATTTAGTAGCTTTTTTTAAATAATTTTAATAGTACTATATAATATAAAAATAAAGCTTTTATATTTTATTTAATTTAAATACCACTTAATTTTAAAAAATATAAAAAAATTTAGCTTAGCTAAAAAAAATAAAAGTATTATTTTATAACTTTATTTTATTATATTTAATAAATTTATATTATATATATATATTATATATATATATAAGTCTATAAAAAATAATATTATATATATTTAAGTATATTTAATTTATACTAAACTTACTTTATATAGCTAAATAAATTAAGCTAATATAAAGCTTTTCTAAAATTAAAGTAATATACTAAATATAGTTTTAATATATTATAATTTTATAATTTATTTAGTCTAACTTTAAACTTATATACATAATATAATCTAAATATATTATCACTTAAACTAAAAAATACTATATTTTAGCTAGTATATTAAACTTTAGAATTTATTATATTAATTATATATTAATATATATATATAATTAATATAAAACTAAGTTAAAATAGTATTTTTTTTATTAAAAGTTAAACTGCTAAAGTATTTAATAATATTGACTTATTATTAAAGAAAATTTTTAATTAAAACTCTTTAATAATATAGTTACTACATTATCAATATAATAAATAGTATTTTTTTAAACAATTTATTAATTATTTAACCTATTATAAAAATAATAATTACCTTTATTATATATAGCTTACTCAACTTTTTTATAAGAAAATTATTAAGTATACTATTAAAAAAACTTTTTTTTACTTTAAATAAACTTTTATATATTTTATTTTTATATTATTGTTATAATATTTCTAAGATTTTAAAGTATAATTAAGCTAAAGTATTTAGTTCTAACTCAACTAAATATTAAAACTTATATACTTGCCTATAAAATTAAATCTACTAATAATTATAATTCTTACTTATTATTTAAATCTTGTAAAAAAATATAAAATACTTATCTTTTATCTAAGTTTTAATTAATTAAGTTGCTATCTTCAAATCAACTACTTAATAAAATTATAATAATTAGTTTAAATAAATAGTAAAATTATAATAATTAAATCTATATTTTAGTATATTATTTTAAATCTTAGAAAAATTAAAATGTTAGCTTAATTTATTAAGCTATACTAAATAACTTCTTTTTTTATATACTTTTAAATATTTAAAGTTATTTTTTCTTTTTGCTATATTTAGAAAAATATATAATTTTATAGTATATAGCTTTATAAAATACTAAGTATAGTAAAATAAAAATAAATTTAGTTTTAATTTTTTTACTACTATATAGCTATATTTTAAAGCTTAAAATAAAATAGAAAATATATTAGCTTAGTTAAAATTATAAGTATTTTTAGCTATTTACTAAAAATTTATTTATTTATTTAACTTTATTTTAAGTTTTTTTTTAAAATAATTTTTTAATTTTTTATATAGTAGTAACTTATTTCTATACTATTATTTTATTTAAAAATTATATTTAAGCTTTATATAATAAATATATAAAATACTAATATTAAGCTTTTTAACAAGTTTTTTATATAGCTTTATATAGTAAAGCTATATATTTTAAGCTTATACTTATTTAAAAATGCCTAAACAACTTTTAAATTTTATTTAAAAACTACTAAAAATTTTATTTTATTTTATTTTATATAATAATAAAAAAGTATTATTAATTTATAAAATTATATTAAGTAGATTTAGCTTTATAAAAATATAAATTTTAAAAAATACTAGTAAAGCTAATTTAAAAATACTTATAAATAGTTATAAAAAGTAATAAATATAAAATATAAGTTTTAATAAATTAGTTAAAGCTTAAAATTTATAGTTATAAGCTATAAAGTATATATTTAAATATTAAAAATTATTTTAATAATGATATACTTTTTTTTTAATTTAAATAATATATATAGCTTAAATTAAAGTATATTATTTATTTTATTTTAAACTAGTTTAAACTTAAGTAAATTATAATTTATAATAAAATTAGCTTTAAAAAATATTGTTAAAAAATAATTAAAAACTATATATAAACTATAAATAATAATTTATATAATTAAAAAAAGTATAAAATATAAAGCATGTAATTAAGTTTTAAAACTATTTAATAAAAAATACATTATTTTTATTATACTTTATTAATAAATTATTTTTTTAAAATTTATTTTATAAAATTCTAATTATATATTTAACTTATATATTTATTTTTTAATATATAAATTTGTTTATTTATTATATAAAAATTAAAAATTAATTTAAAATAAAGTATATACTTTTTAATATTAAATTTATACATAGCTTTTAAGTTTAATTGTTATAATTTTTTTAGTTAGATATTAATATAAATAAAAAATTAATAAAAATATAAAATATAGTTAAATTTATTAAAAAAATAATATATAAATAATTATTATATAATATTTATTAGCTTTAATTATTTAAATCTTAAACTAATAATAGTTTTTAAATATAATTTAAACTAATATTAATTTTTTTTACTTTATATATTAATAATAATATTTTAAATTTTATTATTAAACCTATTTCTTTTTAGTAAAATATTTTAGCTTTTTAAAAGTTTTAGCAAAAATCTAATTTAATAACTTACTACTATTTTTCATGTTGTATATAATATTATATTTAAGTATTATAGCTAGTATTACTACCTTTTAAATTTAAAACTCTTATAAATACTAGCTAGTAAATAAAATTTATTTTTAAATAATGTATTTTAAAACTTTTATAAAATTTAGTATTTAATATAATATAATAAATAAATATTTAAATATATATATAATTATATAAAATTCAACCTTTTAATATAATATCAAATATATAATTTCTTAAATATATATCTAGTACTATAATATTATAACATATATAATATTTACTAAAACTGATACTTTTTTTAAAAGCTAAAAGAAATAACTTTAATAAAATATACTTTATTTATTTGTAGAGAAAATAAAAACTACCTTTATAAAAAGTTATTTGCTATAAAAGTACTACCACTAGTTTAGTTTAGTTATATCAAAATATATAGCTAGTTTTAATTATTACAAGCTGTTAATAGTTTAAGCTTATATACTATTTAATTGTATTAATTTTATTTGTAAAATTTAAGTTATATAAAAGTACTAAATAGTAATATATATATTTAAAATTTAACTTTTAATTAAAATTATAGATTTTAATATATTAAGTTAGTATAACTGTACTAGTAATTAAAAAAATAATAAATTTAAGTTGGTATAGATATACTAATCTGAACTAAATTATTAGATTAACTTATAATACTGTATTTAGCTCTTGTTTTAGTAAATGCTTATAATTGTACTCATTTCATATTAGTTTCCTAATTGCTTCCTACTTAGTTCAACAACGTTTTTAAACTATAGCTATCAGTTCCAAAGAATCACCACAAAATTAGTTTACAACCTTCAGCTTAATAAAAGATTTACAGAAAACGTACTGTAGTTAAAATTTTAAAAGTTACTATAATCTAAATCCCTATATATTAACAGAGTATATGCTTAAAAAAATTGGGTTGAATTTTCAATCCTATTCAATACAATACTTTAGTTATTTCTAAGGTTAAACCACTCCTAACCGACAGGCACTAGCTCTTAATGTCTGTAAAAATATATTGAAGGTCATAAAATGTAGTATAAACTTTAATCACTCGTACGATGTATTTAACTGGTCCAGTTATTTGGTTAAAAGCAAGCGTAAAGATAATAACGTGATAATTATGGTATAATTGTATATAAAGCAGAACTGCAAATGCAACTATGAAGTTAAAAAATCGGTGTTAGCTAGGTTCGCTGTTAATTGCATAAGCAGTTAAACAGTTCGTTGGGAGGGGATGGAAAAGTATCAGAGGTAGGTAAAAAACTTGAGGCCAATCTTAAAAAAATCGGATCAAAATGGGGAGCTTTTAACCGGAAAGCTACATACGGTTGAGAATGGTTATGTCATCCATGGAGGGGTTGCGTGACTTAAGTTTGATGGGAATAGGGAGACGGTCGTCACCATCGTCACCGAAACGTAAAGGTACGTCGTATACGTCGTTACCGTTAGTGCCACTGATATTTAAGGAGTCCATAGTGAGTGGGAACTCATGTAAATGTTCACCCCTTGGTTTAGGTGAACCGGGAGCAGATAAGGGTCTTGGAATCTTGGGGACGTGGGTGGAATCGTCGATAAAGCCATCATTGGAGAAACCGTGGGGGTAGACCCGTCTTAAACCTAATTGGCGTGCCTTCATATACTCTACGCCCATACGTTTCCAGTCCAACAAATCGGATAGGCGTTCGGTACGGTTACGCTGATTAATACGCTGACGGCGCGATTTCACACAGAAGTCCATCATATAATCGGTTAACTGCTCGATCGATTCATCGACTCCTTTCATGCGTCTATCCACGATATAGATACCGTAATCACTAGTGTTCTCGATGTTATCCTCCATAAAGCAACCGAACCCGGACAAGTTGGTAGTGATGCTTGGTACACCCATCACCGTACATTCGGCTGGTGTATAGCCCCTAATTAAGGTTAGAAAAGTAAAAAATAGCAGAGCTTACCAAGGTTCGTAGTAACTGGGGAATACACCCAAATGACATCCGCGTACGAATTCTTCGTAATCGAGACCAAGCACTGGGTTATTTGAATTCAAAAATTCAGGGTGGAATACAACTTTAACACGGTCGGTGGGGTAGTTAAACAGGTGAAGACGGCGGATTTGGTTTAAAACTGGATCCTTTTGGTCGTCTTCCATATTATGGGTGACCACTGGTGGTAAGGTATGACGCTTGAGCGCATACATACGTCTCTTTAATAAAATTTTTTCTTGTTCGGATAAAAGATCGTCACCTTTGGGTTCAGTTCCTCTAAGATGGGCGTTAATAGGTTAAATTAGTTGAAATAGTACCTAGCTGCCGCTTCAAACAAACGTTTTCCAATACGATCTTGGATATCTGCTACAGTATCTTTAAGTTGCTTAACAACCGCATGACCTTTCAATGTCTCGACGGTGAACGAATGTGTTTTAGCCGGCATGATAACAAAAGCAACTACAGTAACGTCAGGTTTATGACTCTTTAACCTATGGTTTAATCCTAAACGAAATATAATAAGAAAAGGTAAAGTATATTAAATTTACGAGCTAAAGCTTCTACAAACATATCTACACCCTTATTACGGTATTCGTATCTACCAGCAGTGAAGAAATATACAGTATTTTCCAAATCAAAATCGTAATGACCGTAAAAGTGTCCTCGAACAAAGTCATGAATCTTTTCCTTTGCTTGTGCATGCATGTTCTGGAATTCGTGAATAGCACTATAAAATATTAACAAATTAATTTTATAAATTAGTATACCTGAATTTAACAACGTTAAGACCGTTTGGTAAAACACCATCTTTATACGTCAGTACTTTTCTTTTGTTTATA
Organism: Capillidium rhysosporum; assembly: GCA_037055185.1. NCBI lineage: Eukaryota > Fungi > Entomophthoromycota > Entomophthoromycetes > Entomophthorales > Capillidiaceae > Capillidium > Capillidium rhysosporum. Next base: position 5,704 of record JAWQFY010000367.1, on the reverse strand, counting down.
ATTACCTGGTTTACGTTTAAGAAGGTGCTCCGATTCGAATGCAGTAATGTGCGAAACAGTTGTAAACACGTCAGCACAGTGAGCAGCTGCACGTTCTAAACAGTATCTATGATAGATACCTCTCTTACCAGCTTCTTGGTCTACGTCTACAGTTGTCAAGCTGTTATAGAAATCAATGTCACCAGCACATAGGTACCGTCCCAGTAGAGTGGCGTGGGTAGTGAAAATAGTTACCAAGTCCAACTCTCTTTTTCTACAAAGGACTAGACCTACACCTACCATCCACTCATGGAAATGAGCGATAACCGCCTTCTCACGTTGAATGTTAACGAACTAGAAACTAGGTTAGATATGCAATACATTAGCAAATTACATTCTGTAGAAACTGAGCAACCAGATACCCAAATACAACAGCGTCATTAGTTTCGATATCATTGGTAGGGGAAGGAATACCAGCAATACTCCACAATTCCCCTTTCCATTGGTTCATATAATGGAATGCTGAAGCAATATCGAACAGTAAAACGTAAGGAGCTCCTTCAATGAGCCAACGACCAAATTGTAATTTGAAACCCCTAGATTCTAATCCACGTATAGCTTCTCTTAGCTCTTCAGTTGGAGGTTCAATAGATTCAACTTCAAGGTGGGCATTTATATGGTTTAAAGGCCCTATCAAACAATACCTATCTCCGTACTCTTTAACGGTAATTGGTGCTTTTGTCTTGATAACGGTGTAGATCCCACCGACTTCGAAAATAGGTAGTTAGCTTCAAATTTAAATTTATGGGTACCTTTATTGGCAACTTCCCAGGCTATTTCGAAAAGGAAAGGCTCTTTCGTATCTCTTTGAATATGGTGTCCGTTCATCTTGACTTATATCTACTTAAAAATATACAAGCTTATTTTTTGATAAATTTCAAATTTATACCTCCATGCATCACTTTTATTCGACGCAATTGTTGATAAAATTTGAAGGGTTGGTCACCAGTTTTAGGTCAAAGTGATAAAATGGTGTGCCGTATTTACATCATTTTTGTTTAAGCTCAAAACTTTATCAGTTTGGACACTACTAATAAGAAAAGTTAGTTTATGATTTCAGTACAGAGCTAATCTTATCAGCTGATATTAGTATCGATGATCAGGAGGAAGGGCGTATACAACCCTAATTTAATTGCTACCAGTAGAAAAGTAAACTTTATTGGTAGATCCATTCACTGTACAACCAATAGTATATACTACTCTTTTTAAATATTGTTATCGTTTCGTGATAGTAATCGAAATCTAGCCTTTAGCGTGTGAGAATAAAAAGCATTATTATCAGTGTAACACAGTAAAGGATGGGAAATTTTATCATTTAACGTTAATCAGTTCCATATTTCACAAAAGCGAACTACACAGCCGATTACAATAATAATAAAAAGCTTTACTAAAATATTTGACCGATATAGAAAAAAATTGATGTATATATAATTCATCTGCAAGATACCATGAACAGCTATATACCTTTACAAATTGTGTATTTATATACGGTAAATAGGATCAAAAATCAATTTATGTACTTTAACTTAAATATATCCTTTTGGAAGGTAAAATAAGAGAACAAATATATAATTAATTGTGTACTGTTATTATTTGCTACTTATATAAGATTAATCGGAAATAATTATTTAGTAGATAATTTTTGAAACTCATCTTTTTTTTTGAATAGACTTCGGATCAAGTAATTTTTTTATAAAGAAAATAGGACTATTTTCAAAAACGTATAAACATATACGTTAAAAGCACATCATCTAAAATTTTATTATCCATTATTTTGGGCTGTTTGTAAGCCATCTAGAAGGTTCTTTTTTTAGATATATAAAATTTACAAAAAGTTAGTATAAAAATCGATTATAGATAAAAGTATATAACTTATATAAAAATTAAATTCTATTGAACGCTAAATCTCAACTTATGACCTAAATAGCTTTTCTAATTTTTATTTTTATTTAGTTTTTTAAAAGTAAGTTCTAAAAAACTGTACCATATAAATGTTTAATACCTTATTTAATTCGTTCGGCTTAATGTAAAACTAAATCATTTATTTAAGTGCTTACTAAAATTTAAAAAAATTAGTAAACACTAATTTCAATATGCTACCCAAGCATCATTTATCAACTCTAAAGTAAGCAACGCTGTACAAGAATACTTTTTTGGAGATGGACAGGTATACTTGTATCTAAAATGATAACACTCATTATAAACATCTTTTATTAAAGGGGTACAAAGAACTCTTTCAACAAAATATAGTACAATTTAAAACTATACTATTCTCTTTATTAAAATTGCTAGTGTATAGGCGCTATTTAAAATATATATACTACAGTAGAATAACTAATTATTTTTTAAACCTTTAACTTATTAGAACTGATTTAAAAAATCTAAGCTCTGCTACGTTTTATAACTTATTTTGATCCTAAAGCTTTCAAACTTCTGATAAATGTTATTTGAACTCTTAGCAACTTTTCTAATAGGTTTGTATCTTTTAACTTTGTATTACAAATATTTATAACTTTTAAAAAATTATAGCATAATCTTGTAGCATTTGGGTCTCTGATAAAAGAATTCTTCTAGGAAAGAGAAGATATATAATTCTATAACCTAAGTAGCAGCTATTATAGCTAGAGTATGCAGGTAGAATATAATATGAAAAAGGGAGCCTAGAGCAGAGTATCTTAGTTGTACAGAACTAAATAAATCAGTAAAAACTAGAGCTCTCTACCAGAGTAAAACTATATATTTTGAAAATTATATAGTTAAAATTATAAAATAGAAAACTAATTTCTTAGTATATTAATAAATGATAAAAATTATTAGCAAGTATATATTATAGTATATACAGCTTTTTAATATAAAAGCACTAAATTAAATTGTAATAATAGCTTGTATATATTTTTTATAAATGCTATTAATTATTAACATTTATATAATTTATATATTAAAAAATAAATAAAAAACAAAAATTCTATTTTATTAAAAAGATATTTAATATTAAAAATGTTAGTAAAATAAATACTAGATACAAATATATAACTAAATTAATACTCTTATCAAAAATTTTAAATTTGACTTTACTAATGTTTTCAACCTAGTAAAAGTAAAAAATATTATTAAAATATTATTTTAAATATTTTTTATTTTTATAAAAGTTTTAATTTAATATAATTTATAATTAGATTAAATTAAAATATTTTAGAGCATTATAAATAGTAATAATTATAGCTAATTAATTTTTTAAGCTAAAAAAAAGTATAATTTTAAAAATATTAGTAGCTAATATATTTAAAAGTAAACAAAATACAATTATAATAAAAAAAAGAAAGTTAATTTCTTAACAATAGTAGTTAAAATTAGCTTATATTAATAAAAAATTAGCTAAAATATAAAAAATATATACTTTTTAGTTTTTTTTAATTTTTAATATATTTATAAATATCTTAAAAAGCTTTAAAATTAAATAAAGTTAAAAAAGTATTATATATTTATCAACTACTTTTAACTAGTAATAAATATTTAGTATAGATAATTAAGCTAAAAGGCTATTTAAATATATAATAAAAAGTAAAAAATTAAGTATACTTGTAACTTAAAAGATATAATAGTATAAAAGAATTTATTTTTAATAAAGTTAGTCTTGCTTATAATATAGTAAATAAAATAAATATTAATACTAGTATAATATTAATAGTAAATAAGGTTGTAATAATAGATAGTGCTAGTATTTTAGTACTAATAAGCTAAGTAAAATAAGTTAATTAAATTTAAAACATTAACTTTACTTACTTTTTTTTAAATATCAAAAAATTATATAATATAAAATAATTTAATAAATATAATTTATATAATTATTTTAAATTAAAAATTTTTATAATTATACTTTTAATTATTTAAAAATATACTAAATATATTATATTTATTTTAAGTATATTTAAAATATAAACTAATAGTAGCATTATACTACAGTAACTAATAATACTTTTATTATTATAGTATATTTATTATAAATTTTAGCTAATTTTATTATTTTAGGCTACTTTACTAAGCTTTTAATTTTACTTATTTTTAGATTATTTCAAGTAAATAAAATAAAATATTTAAAAAATTTATTATTATTAAAAGTTTATACTTGTATAAATAAAAATTATATTGAAAGATAAAAATTTTTACTTTTTATAATATTAATATATAAAATTAATATAAATATATTAAAAATTAATAAAAATAAATAAAAAATAGTATAGAATCTATTTATTAATAATAATAATAAATATATAAAAAAGTTATCTAAAATTAAAATTTATAGCTATAATATTTAATATTAAAAGTTAAATTTATATTAAAAATATAATTACTAATTTATTTAAAAATAGCTAGCTGCTTAACTAAATAGTATAATATTAAAAGTTAAATATTAAAATTAAAAAGTAAATTTAAATTAAATAATAAGCTAATATATAAATAATATAGTTTAAAAATCTTATATTTTAAGCTAAAAATATACTATTTTAGCTAATATATTAATTTTTTAATACTTATTTAATTTTATATAAATTTATTTTTTTAAATTATTATAAATTTAAGTTAAAACAATATTTTTTTATTAGAAGTTTTTTATTAAAAAGTTTATTAATATAGTATTACTATTTAAATAAGCCTTTATTTAAAACTTTTTAATAATATAATTATTTTATTATTAATATAAGTTTATAATTTAAATATTTTAAAAAATATAATTATTTTATTATTATTATAATAGTTTTTTTCTAAATAATTTACTAATAACTTAATATATTTTAAGGTAATATTTATTATAAGTTTATTTATTTAGTAACTTTTAAAGTAGGCTATCTATTTTATTTTTTAAAGTTTATTTAATAATTTTATAAGTAAATTATTAAATATACCATTTAATATTTTTTTCTACTTTAAATAAACTTTTTTATTTTTAAAACTTTAAATGATAATTAAGTAAAAGTATTTAATCTTAACTTAATTACTTATTAAATTTAAATATTTAATTTTAACTTAAACTTATAATTATTTAAAATACTTACTTTTAACTTAAAATTATAATTAATTAAAATTTTTATTTTTAACTTATACTTATAATTAATTAAAATTTTTATTATCAACTTAAGCTTATAATTAAATAATAAACTTATATTTAATTTAAAAATATAATAAAGCTAATATACTTACTTTTAAATTAATAGTTTACTAAAATTTAATAATATATTTAATTATTTAAAATTTTAAAAATTAAAAACTATAAATATAGCTAAAATAAGTAATTATATTTATTATAAAATATAAAGTTTATAATTTTTTTAATAAATACTAAATATTATATCTAATTAATTTATTAAATTTATTTAAACTAATATATATTTTTGTGATATTTTACTAAATAGTTAAAATAAAGGTAAGTGTTTTAGTTATTTATATAGTTAAATTAATATTAAGTATTTTAACTTATTATTACTTTAAAATTTCAAAAAATATACTACAATAATAAAATTAAATAAAGTTTTAATAATATAATTTTTAATAAAAAAATAAAAATATTTTTAATTTTATACTATATTAAAAATTAAAATTAAAATAAAATTAAAATAATAAATAATAAACTTAATATACTAATTAAAATATTAATGTTTTAGTTTAA
>JAWQFY010000366.1:0-34726 GCA_037055185.1 Capillidium rhysosporum | reverse complement strand
AAATTTTATTAATATATTTCTATAATAATTTAATTTTATTATGTTTATTAGATATGTTTTTAAACTAAAAATTAAAAAATTCTATATATTTAAATATTTATTATAATTTAACTATATTAGTAATTTATTTATAATAGCTATAAATTTTTAAAATTTATTACTTTAAAGCTACTAAATAAATTATCAATTATTATAATAATAATTAAGTAATAAATTAAGTATAGTATAATATAATTTAGATATATTATAACTTAAGCTGAAAATTATAATATTTTAGTTAGTATATCAAACTTAAATACTTATTATTTTAATTATATATTAGTATTATTTTTTATATAATTAATATAAAACTAAATTAAAATAATATTTTCCTTATTAAAAGTTAAATTATTAAAGTATTTAATAATATTAACTTACTATTAAAGTAAATCTTTAATTAGAATTTTCTAGTAGTATAGTTATTGTATTATTAATATAATAAATAATATTTTTCTAAAATCTTTAAGTATAATTAAGATAAAATACTTAACCTTAACTAAATACTAAAATCTATATACTTATTTTTAAATTAAGCTTATAAATAATTATAATGCTTATTTTTTATTTAAAATTTATAAAAAACTTAAAATAATTATATTTTATTTAAATTCTAATTAATTAAACTATTATCTTCAAATTAACTACTTAGTAAAATTTTAATATATATATTAGATTTAGTATTTTATAAATTAAAAAAGTTTTTAAACTACTTATATTTTAAATATTCTATCTTTTTACTTTTTTATAAATAAAGCTAAATTTATTTATTAAAAAAGTTAGCTATTATTTAATATTTTAATATTAGTTTAATTTTAAAACAGTTTTTATATTTAAAATTCTTACTAACTATTTTAAAATTAAAGCTTATAAAAACTTTATTAATAATAATAGTAGCATTATTTTAAAAAATATATTAACTAATAATTTTTTATTTTTAATATTATTTACTAATTTTATATAGTATAAATTACTAAATTTATTTAAAATATTTTCTATAAAAATAGTTTAAATAATATTTTATTTAGCTATATTAATAAATATTATAGTTTCTATATATAAAAGTTAAAAATTTATAAATTTATAATAACTTTATAATTATTAATAGTATATTATAAAGGCTTAAAAGTTATATAAATACTAATTTTAAATTATAGTTTTTTTTTTAAAAGTTATAAAAATTTATAAATTTAAGTTAATTTTAAAGTATTGTTATTAGTTTTTTATTTTTTAATAGCCTTTTTTACTTATTAAGTATAATTTATTTTTTACTTTTTAACTAATATAATTTTAAATAAATAAATAATTTACTAAAAATAATTAATTTAATTTATATAAATAATATTAATAACTATTTTTAAACTTTTACTTAAATTTTTATATAATTAATTTATATTTACTGTTACTTTTTATTTTATTAAAAACTTAAATTTAATAACTATGTTTAATTATTATTTTAATTTTAATATATTTAACCAACTATTTTAACTATTATTTTTTTACAATTAGCTTTAATTAATTAATATTTTTATTACTACTATTTTATTTTAATATAATTAATTAGTATTTTAATTATATTTATTTTGTTTTATTTTATATAATTAACATTTTTATTTTTATTATTATTTTTAGTATATTAAGTAAAATTTTCTTTTTATTTTATTGTTTTAAATTGCTATAAAGTTTTTAAATATATTATTATATACTATTTTATATAATTTATTATTTTAAAAATAAAACTAATCCAATTATTTATAAATGCTTTAATTTATAACTAATATAGTTTATTAGTTATAAAATATAAGTAACTATATAAATCATAAATAATTAATGGCTTTTTAACTAGTTTTTATTACTTAAAACTAATTTTAATAGTATATTTTAGTTAGAAAAAGGTTTTAAAAAATTGAGTAAATTTTAGTTAAAGCTAGTTTTTTTAAATTATACTTTCACTTAAAGTAATACAATTAAAAGTTTACTGAATTTAATCTATTAGCAATTCATTTAAGTTTTTAATTAATTTTTTTATTATTTAAATAAACCTTTTTATAATTAAATATAATTATAAAATTACCTAATACATTTAAGTATTTATATTATTATTTTAAAAAAAAGTTTTAATTAATTATTTTATAAATACTTAATAAAAGATATATATATATAAATTTATAAAAATTAAAGTTAAAAAAAAATGTTAAATATATATCACTAATTTTAAATTAAAATACCTTAAAAATTATACAAAATATTTATACTTTCAATTTTTAAAATCTTATTTATAGTTAACAATATATATTAAACTTAAAAAAATATAGTTTTTATTATCTTTTATACTAGTATTGGCAACATTGCTTTTTAGCATATTAGCTAAAAAAATGGCAGAAAATTTCTCTATTTTAGAAAAGTCTAGCAGGTAGTTATAACTATGCTAGCAGTAAGAAAATAGGTTTCAATACATTTTTATACCTTGATCTATCTAACAAAATGTTCTGGAAACATTTCATATTTTAGTAGGAGATAATAAGTATAAAGAGCTGCTAAAGCTTGCTAAACCTAAATATTTACTGTTAAATTTTCTCCACTATATTATACTTTACTAGTATGCTCTAACTAAATTAACTACTATGTAGTCTATAGATTTATATAGCTTCATTCTTTAAAAGAATATTTGACTACTAGGTAGCATCAACTGAAGATTCAAATATTACAACTATTTATAAATATAGTTATAAAAGTTAATAAATTAGGATTTTACCTGTTTGACTAAATACAAATTTCAACACAATTTGTGCTTAGTAAGAAAAAATATTATAAAAATTATGAAATATATACTTTATTTAATATTTACATTACTACAAATATAAGTAAATAATTAGAAACAATATATTGAATATAAAGTAAATAATTTATTTGTATTTAGAACTCTTGTTATCTGGTACTAAAATATCAAATCTCTTAATTATATTAGCCTGGAAAATTTCCCCACTAAAATCAGTTAGCTCCCCAACTTGTTGTGCTGTTAAAAAGTAAGTTGAAAGCTTTATTATATATATACCTGGAGATCCACCATAGATTGTGTGTGACGGAATAACAGTATGAGGGGGAACAATAGTCCCATCAAGGATCTTTACATTACTTTTGATAATAGCGAATCTCCCCTAGAAATGCTGGTTATAAAATTAATCAAAATCAACTTACTATTATGCAGTTTTTCCCTATTATAACATTGTTTCCAATTGATACAGCATTAATAATTGAATCTTCACCAATGTGGATACAATCACCAAGTTTCATAGGGTGGTAAACAAACTCACTAGTGTTTTTACAGTTTCAATAAAAATGTTTAATCCATAAATACTTTTTATAAAGGCGAAATGGAGGTCGGATTACTACTTTGCTTTCGATACATATATTCTTTCCTAAATGTATTGAAAAGGTTTTCGGTTTATCTAGTTTAAGATCACCTCGAATTATAGTACCACCGCTAATGCAATTCTATTAAAATAGATTTTAATTTTTAATTGTAGTGCAATTTCTACCCTACCACCTAGCATAATTGCTTCTGGTGCGTAAATCGCTGAAGATCTACCTAATAAAATACCAGTTGGCTAAAAAAGGTTAATTGCAATTAATATATTAAATTTACTGTTTGGAATAGATCGTTTTTCTTTTTATATTCTTCTAAATTAACTTTAAATTCGTCTGGGTTAATCATTATAAAAAGTCTTGGTTAAATGTGGATAGTATACAACAGAATTGAAATTGAATAAAAAATTCAAATCTTAGAAGCAACTAATGAAAATATTAAATTTAAATCAAAGCTATGACGAATTTGCAAGTTTATTTCTAGTAGGTTTAATTAAATATAATTCTGAAACCTTCAAATTAATTTATAAATTGATGAAATTCAAAAAAATATAGTAAAAATAAATATTTTGATATTATTTTAACGTTTCAAGGATAATTAAGTACAGTTTTTTTAAAGTTAACTATTCATTAGTTTCAAAATTCTGTTTCTTTGTAGTTTTATTTGGCTTTATGGAATTAAACTTCCATATTACAAAAAAGTATAGTAAAATTAAAGTTCTATTTGTAAATTGGAAAGAATAATATGAATAAAAAAATCATTTTATAAGTGTTCATTATATGCTGCACATTATTCTGAGAGAAAAAAGGAGTGTCAGTATGTTAAAGTATTAGTTGAGGTAGCCACGACAAGCCGATGTGTTGCACAAGCATACTATCTTATTATCCTCTTCAATTGGGAATTGATAATCGTAGGTTATTTCCTCATTAATAGGAATATCATGTTTAGCAAATATTAAAATTCGTGGCTTTGGTTCACTTCGAGTGATCTTGGCATAGCAATTTGGCATACAGGAATGGTTGATAAATCGGGCAATGTTTCCTTTTACCGTGGCATCCACAACATATTCGTCATCTACCCGAAACAGGTAAGAGGAGTCGATACCCTTTTCTAAATAATTACGCTCCCGTACGTCAGCTAAGTTGGAACGGATCAACTCACCAACATATTGTATAACTAATTCGCCCTTGGTGATTGCTTTGGTAGTAAATAGCCCCCAGTCATGGATTCCTGACTGAGCTAGTCGTATATTGCTTGAGCCTTCATCAAGATGGCTTTGAGCAATGCGAGCTGACGCAGAGTAAGGTTTCCAAATACCGGAAATGGTTTGTACTTTCAAGGCGAGTGGTTCGTATTTAAGTCGGTGGTTTTTAAGATTATCATTAAGTATATAATAACCTTCAGTCCTAGCTGATCCAGTAGAGTGTGTTGGAAGATTGTATGATGAGTTAGAAGAATCCAATTGACGTAAAACTATCTCTTCATGGAAAAGGTATAATTTGTCTTCCCAACCTGTGTTTACTGACTTAGTTCTCTTTTCGTCGTGAGATAAATAATCGAATAAACCATCGTCACTGAAACAGCTGTTGCTGCTATGCCTTGAGTAAATTTTAGATTGAGAGTATGCCACCTTCTCAAAGTTGGTTTTAAAATTTTTAACTGAAAATTTACTGGTTCTTGGGCTCCCAGGAGATAAGATTTTTGTAAGTTGATGGTTGTTTACTGAAGGTTTGTTAGCTTCTTTTGCGTGTAACAACTTTACAGTGAAATCATCTTCGCTACTTGAAGATAATCCATCATTAAAAGCTGAGGTATCGCCTATTGGTTTACGCTTGTTTGAAACATTAGAAAATAATTCACCTACTGTAGTGATTTTATTTACATTCGGGCGAATGGCGTTGGTAAACTTTTTAAAGGATGGAAGACCAGTCGATGGTAAAGAATGGTGTATTGGAGGTGTTGGTGTAAGGTTCGGTTTTACATCCATGACAACTGTGGGGTTTTTGAAAGCGAATAGAGATTGAACCTTTCCCAGTAAATGAAAGCCTCGAAAAGATTTTGCTACTGGACTTAAAGAACACGTTTTAGCCAAATCTTCCGTTTTGAAAATAACAACCCAACACATACGCTCTTTGATCACCTAAATCGATGTTAGTTTTATTTAAAAAATATTTTACTCTAATCGGAGAAAAAGATGTAAAGTGATCAAACAAATCGTTTTCGCTAGCTAAAAAGAAAGGTAAATACTTATTTTCGATTACCAAACAATAATCATTTTCAAGTATATACTAGGAATGGTTAGAAAGTAAAATAAAATAAAAGCACTTCTTGTATCGAAAGTCCATTCTGGTTATACAACTTAGTCAGATCGGCTGAATCGGTGTTTTCCTCCGTAGATATGTCGGGCATAGTGTTTTCTTGAACTGTGATTTTATCAAACTTTTGCGAAATAAGATTAGGTTTAGGTGTACTAGTAGCTGATCCTTCGTCCAAGGATCCGGAATTTTGTTTAGCAACAATCGTTGATTTAAAAAATGATATATTTAAAAGTTCCGGTTTTGATATAAACCCTTCTTCATCTCTGTTGGTATTTTTAAATTCTGATATTTCTAAATTCTTTTCAGCATATGATTCAATGCTATTATGCTTTTCATAGCGATTGTTGGGCGTATTTGAGATAACCTTACTTTGCTTTATGATGGAAACTAAATCCCTACCTGGTCCTTCGGTATCGTTAGAGTCATCATGGTTATCAAAAAGCGTTATGGCGTTATATGTAGTAGTTGTTAACTCGTGTTCAACCCCATCGGACATATTTTTAACAATCTGTCCATCATATGTAGCATTATTTGTCACATATTCGCTAACTACTGCATTCTTTGGTAAGGCTTTATCTTCTAGATTCGATTCGGATTCAATTGCTGCAGTAGGCCTAGTTGATTTGAATCTTTCACTCTGAGATTCAACTGGTTGGAAAAGTGTTTTGGAGTTCATTTTAAAAGATTTAATTTTCCAAGGTGAACTCGATATAGAGTTTTCGATATTGCCTGGTGATAGTCGGTTATCCGGAAATAATATATCCATTTGAGAATTGTTGGTTGAAACTGTAGGATCAGTAGAATCCATAGGTAGGCTATTTTTTTTTAGTTTAGTAGATAGATTGTTTTCGTCTTTAAGTGGCTTGAAACTTTGTAGATCTGGTAAAACTAGAGGTGATTCCTCAAGAAAGTTATCAGATTTAACTATTCTCAAAGTTTCAAATAGCTCTGAATTTTCACCATTTATCGGTTTTTGAAAACGAGCTTCTTTATTATTTTCCAGGTCGATTCCGTTAAGTTCGTAGTTTGTTGGATGATGTGCATTAGCATTGATATCTATCAATTTGGTAATATTTTCTAAAGTGTTTGAAAGTTGTTCAGTAAATTCTTCTTTTATATCCAATTCACTTTGAAAAAGGTTCACATTTTTTTCAATTCCAATCGTTGCTTTATTAGTCGTAAATTTCTCATTGCCAAAGTCTTCTACCAACATACAGTTAGAGGTACCTGAATGGTTAGTTGTGGTATTAAGATTTGCATTAAATCCTTTAAGGTGGTCATTGCTCGGACACTCCGATATGCCTTTTGATTCCAAATTAAAGTTTATAGATTCAATAGAGTTGGTCGGTTTATCAAATTTCGAAATGATTGAATCAAAATCTTCAATTGGATTCGCAGAGTCTATTTGGTCTTGACTTACACCTATTTTAATTAAGATTTGCTCGCTCTTATAGTCTGCATTAGTTTCTATTTTAGTGGGTGAATTACAATTATTAGTCGTCTTATCTACTGCTGGAAATAACTCGTCATGATGCGGATTTCCACTATTTAAAGTAGAGCTCATGGAAAGTTTTTCATTAAAACTTAAAAAACTTTCAAAGTTGGTCTTACTTGAGTTTAACGCTTCCTTTAAAGATTCTTGAAATAAATTACCAAACGAGTCCAACTCAATGATTAGCTTTGAATCTCCAAGGAATATAGTTTCTTGGTTTTTCACAACTGATATAGCAGCAAAGGAGCTTTTAGAAGTTTTCATAAAACCATCACCGAAGGTAACCTGTGCAATTCCAAGGTGCTTATTTAAAAGCGGGCAGATCGGGTATTGAATATCTAGAATATGTCCAAATCTTTTCAGAAGCATCTCAATGTCATCACAAGTCGCTAACAAAGGAATGCCAGAAATAAATACACTGCTCTTTTCAGGTTTACCAACAGAATTTCCATCGAACTAAAATTTAAGTAACTAAATAACATAAATGTTACCTTGAAATATACATCTGCTAAAACTGTAGCGAAACTTTGTCGAAGATTGTTGTTAATATTTTTAATCGGATTTTTAGAATCTATTCGTGGATCATCAGTTGATTGATCTAACTGAACAAATATTGATTTTGAATTAAAGTAAGCTGAACTGGAGCTTTTGGCTTTTTTCAACTTTGGTGCCAAATCTTCATCATTAGTTATAGATGGAAGCTCAGTAATGGAACTAATATTCTCAATTAATTTATTGTTTTTATAGTGAGTATCTTCATTTAAATCTAATTGTTCCTTTAATATTTTGGTAGTGCTATTTTCATCTGGAAATTCAATAAGTTTCTCTGTATCGTTGTTCAAATTAAACTTAGAATTCCTAAAAAAATAGTTTAGATTTTTCATTCACAATCCTTACATTTTTTTAGGGTATTCATCATAGATATTCGATGTTTCTTCATAAGGATCTTTAACCAGATCTTTTGAATCCTGCTCAATTGCTAGAATTTCATCATGAAAATCGGTTATACCCTTTCTTTTTTTATAGTTATTTTGATTTTTTTGATTTTCTTCTGCTAAATTGGTTGTAGAATTAGCATCATTAAAAAGAGAATTTTCGCTTTTTGAATAGTTATGTGTCATGTCTGAAATTTTTAACTCAAGATCGTCTAATTGATTACTATTTTTATCCATATTGGAATATCATTAAGTAGTTTGATTGAATCTAAATTTATTAATTTAATAAATATGCTAAACAAAGAAACTATTAATACTATTTTATTATAAAAACGGTATTAATTAATTAAAAGTTTAATAAATTCACTTAAACTACTATTAATTTAAAAAAGTGCTTACTTAAATTTGATCTTAATTTAAATTCGCTAGTTTAAAATTGCTTTTGATGGTACAAAATATTTAAGTGAGTAATATTTCATTTACTTTTTATAGTGAAATTCACAATATAAGTTTACCAATTACATTTGTTTAAGTTGCTTATACCAAAAACTTGGTTAATGATTTTTTTGGGGAAATGTTTAAGCTTACTTAATACTATAAAAAATACTGTACTTATGTCTTCTCAAAAAATACTCAATCAATCCAAATCAGTAAAATATATTGATTAAATAGTAGCAGTTATGAGATATCTGCTAAACTACCACTTAGTACTTTCTATCAGAGCTATTTATTACCAATAGCTGTTAATAAGTAATTAGTATTGTTAGCATTTTTGAATCTGTTAGAAATATTTTTTGCTCTTTGTAAATTTATAATATTTCTTCTGCTACTTGCCATATTTATTTTCAAACTTTTAGGTATTAATTACTATATAATTACTTTTTTTTAGCTAATAATTTAAATATAAGAGTTAACAAATTAAAGTAATTTGAAATTTTCATTTTTCAAGCTGCTAAAAACTAAATCTAGTCTTAGTAATCTCTATTTAAAAAGTTGAAGCCTAAGCTATTTACTTTTATTTAAGCCTAGTTTTAAAATTTTAAAAAAGTAGTATAGTTATTATTTTTATATTTATTTAGATATTTTTAGTTAGCTTACTAAAAATTTAAAATTAAAATAATTTTTTACTAGCTAGTTAATTTATTTTATTTTTTAATAATTTTAAAATTTATAGCTTTAAAAAAATTAACTAAATAGATATTAAATTCTAATATTTTTATAATTACTAAGTTAAGTATTTTAAGAAAAACTATTTAAAAATTAATAAAAAGCTTTATTAGTTAACTATAAAGATAAAAATACTTCTAAAATACTTGCTAAAAATAATTTTACTATTTTTATCTAAATAATACTTAAAATAAAAAGCTTTTAATATTTAAAATATTATTTTTTTAATTTTAACTTTTAAAAATAATAATTAAAATAAAATATAAAAATAAATATAAAAATAATATTTTAATAGTTTTTTTATATATAATTTTAAGCTATAAGCTTAATTTTATTAAATTTTTTATTTTAAGCTTTTGTTTATTATATATTATAGCTATAAATATAAATAGTATAAAAAAATCAAAACTACTTTATAATAATAAAAATTTTAATATAATATGTTAATATAAATACTATTTATTATAAATATTTACTTTTAAAATTTTTTAATTTTAATTAATTCTTCTTATAATTAGTATTAGCTATAATATATTTATTTAAAATTAGTTTAAACTTTTATTTTACATTTTTTATAATATACTATTCTTTAATATTTACCTTATTAATAAAATTTATTATATGTTTTTCTTTATTATATAATTTTATTTACTATATTAGCAATATATAACTTTTTTACTTAGCTTTTAACTAGTATTTTTTTATTAAAAAGTAAATTTAAATTTTTTAATATCTAATTTTATTATTAAAAAATTATAATACTTTTATTAAATTTTTAAATAATATATATTTTTTAATTTTACTAATTATTTTTATTTTAAAAAATTCCTTTTTATAATAAATAATTTAGCTTTTAAATTTTTTTCATAATTTTTAAGAATATAATCTTTATTAATTTAATAAATTTTTAACTTAAAAAGTATTTACTTAAATAAGAATTTTATTTTCAACTTACTTTTTTAGTTTTTAAGTTATTTTATATTAAATTATTATTTACTTTTTATAAATATAGTTTTTTAAGTTTTTATTTATAATTTTTCAATTTTAATATATATTTATTCATTTTTACTAACAATAAATTATTTAAAATAGCAGTATATTTTTTAATATTATAGCTAATTTATAAGTTTAAATAATTTTATTTAAATAAGTTTGCTTATATTAAATATTTTTATCTAGCTTTACTAGCTATAAATCTATTTTTTTTCTAAATATAAATAATAAACTTATATTTAAATTAAAGTAAAATATTTTAATTTTATAGCTACTATAATTTTTTTTTATTTTTATATAACTTTATAAAAAATAACTTTACTTTTAATAATAATTTAGTATTTTTAAATCTTATTAAACCTTATAATAAAAACTTATTATTAAATTAATTTTTTTTAATAATTATAAGCTTTTTTATAGATTTTATAACTTATATATTAACTTATCTCATTTTTATATTAGTTTACCTTATTTTAACTTAAATTTTTTATATTATTTTTATATTAAATTTAATGTAAAATAAAAATATTTACTATTTTTATTACTTTTTAACTTTACTATTAACTTTTTTATTTAATAGCTTTATTTTAAAATTTAAAAATCAAGACTTTTATTTAGCTTTAGCTTTAAAATTTTAGCTTTTACAAATAATATTTACTTAAAATTAGCAGCTTTTTAAAATATATTAATTATTAATTTTATTTTAAGTTTTATATAGTAAAACTTTAAACTATAAAATTTACTACTATTTTATTTTATTATTATATTATATTAATTTTTATAAATATTTATATTTAGTATTTAAAAGTTAATTTTAATTAAAAAATATTATAAATAAAATTATAATAAGAATTATATTTTAGTTTTATTATATATGTATATTTTAAATATATACTGCTTTTTAATATAGCTATACTTTAGTTTTCTAAATTATTTTTAATATATAATAGCTAACTAATTTTTAAATTTTAAATATTAATAAATTTATTTAAAAATAAGTTTATAATTTTAATTTAAAAAACATAGTTTAATTAAGTTATAATTTTAATATTTATATTATAAGTTTAAATTTTTTAAGTAATATAGTAATTTTATAAATTTTTATCTTTAAGTTTTTAGTAAAGTATTTATAAATAAGTTTAACTTATTTTTTACTTATAATTTAAAATTTAAATTTAGTTAAAAAACTTTTTATTTATTTATATTTTTACTAAATAAGCTCTTTATATATTTATACTACTTTATATTAAAATTTTATTTATTATATTAGTTTATAAAATACTTTATAGCTATAAATCTTTAAATATAAGTTTTATATATATATTTTTTACTTATTATTAAATCTATTTATAAGATTAATATTTTTTAAAACTTTTTTATATACTTATTTTATACTAAAAAAATAGTAGCTGCTATTATTTTCTAAATTTTTGACTAAAGTTATACTAATATTAAAGCTATTCTAACTTTTTAAAATATACTTTCTAATATACAAAACTTATTTAAAAAATAGCTTATTCTATAAACTACTAATTTTTTTTCTAACTATAAAAAGCTTAAATTCCTGAATTAGATATAAGAAAAATTTTCTAATTTTCTTTCTTTTATTATTATTATAACTATAAAATATGCTTAATACTTTTTATATTTATTTATCTTTTTATATTTTCAATTTCTAAGTTTTTTTTACTTTAGATAAAAAATAAGTATCCAAGTTTTATAAATACTCAATTAACTTAAAAAAATATAAAGTAGATATAATTTAAATTTTATTATTTAAAAAATTTATTTTATTGATTTTTTATTAAATAATAATATTTAAAAAAAATGTAATTATTTAAACAATATTAGTATTAACTATAGTTATACTACCTTATTTACATTTTCTTTAATAAATTACCTTAATTTTTTTTAAAGATTTATAATTATAGGTATTTATATACAACATTTATAAAATTGATAATAAAACTACTAGAATTATAAGCTTTATTTTTATTACTTATAGCTAAATGTTAATATAGAACTGTATTTGATATTTTATATAATAAATTGAAACAATAAAAATATAAACAATAAATATATTTTTATTTATTGCTAAATAATAATGAATTCTTTAACAAAGAATCATTTTTTTATTAAACTTAGTTTTAAGAACAACAAAAGTTTTGATTATCAAATTCTTTATTAGATTAAATTATACCAAAATGTGATTGATTGTCACATTTAGAGAGTTAAAGTAAAAGCTCTACAATATAAAATTTAATACAGAGGAGCTAGAACAAAAGGTAACTACTTATATATAATCTATTTATCAGAAAGATTTGAACAAGCTTTTTTTATGTGAAAAGAAACTAAAAATGTATAAAGACAAAAGGTGATTATTTTGAATAGATAAATAATTTTATTATTAAATATTTTATTCTAACATGATGGTTTTATAATTTATAAAACTTATTGCTTGTCTATATATGTAACTATTATATAACATTCTCCTAATGCTTATTAAACAAAAACTGAAACCAAATTGAAAATAATAGTTCACTTGTCAATTATTTATTTAAAATATTAAAGTCCTATCGGATTTAGACTCTATACTAAAATAACTACTTTTTAAATGTCACTTCCTTACAATTGTGCTTAATAAATTCAATTATTAAATCCTGGAGTATGGGATTTTGAGGGGCATCATCATGAGGACCGAACGATTCAGTGTTAAGACTAGCGTTAATCCCATAATTCTTCAAATGCTCGTAGTAGTTTAGTGCTTGATTAATTGAAACTAAGTTGTCATCTTTAGAGTGAATTATAAGATATGAAGGATTTATGTATAAATTTGGGGTGGTAAACTGTGGAGAAGCTTTTTTTAATATTTCCTCTTGACTAGATCCAAATGCGGGTACAACATAGTTAGTCTCATATTTAGGGTCAGTATTTTTGAACTCAATTAAGTCGAAAACTCCCTGTGTTGAAACTACTCCTTTTATTTCTTTTAAATAATTACATTTTTCTGAATCTTCTGGTTCTAAGTAGGATTGTGGATCAAGAGCAATTAAACCTGATAAATGCCCACCAGCAGAATGTCCTCCAATAAATAAATTAGACACATCGTACGGAAGATTAAACGGGTTAGATGCGATATGTAAAATTCCTTTCAAACAATCTTTCACATGAACAGGATGTTGAATTGGAATATTGGTATGTGAGGTTTCATTTAGCTGTGAACTTAACCTATAATTTATTAATGCACAAGCAAATCCACCTTTTTTAACTAAATTTATAGCAAAATCATGAAAGAGTTTTTTATCTTCACAGACCCAGGCACCACCATGAATCCAAATAAAAATTGGTACTTTTATTTTATTTATTGGTGTATATACATCGTATTGATTCAAAATTCCATTGTTTTCTTGGTTATATGATAAATCTTTATAATAGTTTACCGAGTCATTTTCAAAACTAAATGATCTAATTAGCTTTATTTTATAAATTTAAACTTACATTTCTGGAATTAAAGTGGTCATTTTGTTGAAAGAACTTAGCTTTGTATACTTTCACTTAACAAAAGCTATCAACTTGATTTCGTAAAAATCGGTCAATTATTTAGCCGATTTTGGTAAAAAAATGGAAGACATAAAACTTATCAAACTCCATTTTTAATTTTTTTGAAACAGTATTTATCCAAGAATCGAAAATGAGCAATGAATATAAGGTACCTAAATTTGTATCAGAGAACACAATAGAGCAGCAAAAGAAAGCAAGAGAAGAGAAGGGATTAGGTGATTTTTTTACTATTTTAGATTTACTCAATATAGTAGCTTTTTTATTTTAAACAGATGAAGCTCCTTATGATCCAAGAACTTTATATGAAAGATTAGAAGAGCAGCGTAAAATTAAAGAAGAAGCGTACGCCGAAGCTACAAAATTGGGTACGCAAATTAATTTTAAATTATCTAAATATTATAGGCAACCAGATTCATCGAATCGATGATGATGAATCTGAGTTTTTAATTGAGCTTATTGAAAATGAAAAACGTAAGAAAACAGATATAGAAAAGGCTGAAAATGACGCTCTAGATATATTCAAACAGTAATTTTTATTTTTATCATTTATTCATTGTTTAGAAAAGTAGCACAAAAGATTAAGGAGCCTATTCTGCTTCAACAGCAAGTCGCAAGTTCGCTAAATATCAAAACCGAGAAGAATACTAATTCTAAAGCTACTCAATCTAAGTCAAAGATAGAAAAAGCATTACCTAAAAGCTCCTATGAGAAAAAATTAGGAAAATATGTACAAGTTATTCAAAAGTCAACAAGCTCTCAACAAAATGATCATGATCATGATACTGAGGCTATAGATATCACCAGAATTCCTAAAAAGGCTAAAATATCCCAGAAGCCCAATGTTTCTATTAAATCAACCAATTCAACAGCTATTAAAGAAAAGGAAAAGGAGTCAATGCTTTTAGTTGACTACTATTCTGATTCTGAGTAGCTGCTTATTATATATTGTAATGGTTACAACCAGTAAAATAAGTACAAATGTTATTGATCTGATTGATTTTATCTTATAATTACTATAGGCTGCATATACTGAATAAAAAAATTTTATTATTATTATTTTGACTGAATATTAATACTTCCATAAACTGAAATATATGTTGGTTCACTAGATTTTAGACTAATCTAATTAAACAAATTAGATTATAATCTAAAACTCATGTATATATTTAAATATTTGTAATAGATTAGATGTTAAAGGGCTTTTTTTGTTATAAAATTATTTTTTTTAAATCATTTTTATAGAATTTAAATAAAAAAAATCTTAACAGTATATGCTACTAGCTTTAGCTACATACTGCTCTTTAGTATATGCTATTTATACTTTTATTTAATTTTATCTACTTACTAACTAAATTATATATATTTTTATAAATTTATTTTATTTATTTAATTTTATTTATATTTTAAATTAAAATTAAATATATAATGTTTAAATAAAATTATTATTATTATTATTATTAATTATAAATTTCAATTACCAGTTTTAATCCTATTATTATTATAGGTAGAATATATAGTATCTTTATTATAAATTAATATAGTAACTTTGAATTTTATATACTATTTCTATTTTAGATATAATAATATATTAGATAGAATTATTAGTAATAGCTATACTTTTCAAAATTTTAAAAAAACTTATTTTTTATTATAAATATATAAACTTTATATTTATTACTATTACATTATTTTAGTATTAATTACTATAATAATGGCTATCTATTTTCATAAATTTAATACTATATTTATTATATATATTATAAAATAATTTAAAAGTTATACAAAAATTTCAATATAATACTATAAGTATTATATTAATATTTAATATCAATTAGATTTAAACTAAAATAAAAATTATATATATATACTTTTTTTCTTATATTAATTATTAAAATTTTGTTAAAAAGTTTAAAATAAGTTATTCAGATTTAATAAAAATACATATAAATAAGAAAAATAAAAATTATTAAAAAATATTAAAATTAATATATTATTATATTAAAATTAATATATTATTATATTAATTAATTATAGTATAAAATATTAATTTTAAATTTTTTAGTTCTTTTTAAAGCAGTTATATATTTATTACTTTAAGTTAATATAAAGTTATATTTAAATAATTTTAAGAATATAAATATTAAATATTAATTAAAAAAGCTTAAAATAAGTATATTTATATATATCTAATAAGTATAATATAAGGTTTTTACTTTTAAATTTGTTAATTGTTTTATAAATAAATAATTAGTTATATTTAAAAGTAGCTAATTTTAATTTTAAAAATTTAAAAATATATTATAACTTTAAAAAAAGTTTATTTATATTAATATATTTTTTTAGTAATACTTTAAATTTTACTTACTTTATTAAAATCCTTAACTTATAACTTAAAATTTTGATAGAAAATATATAAGTTTTTTAAAATAACTTTATTAATATAGTTTTTATTATATAGTATATATAATTAAACTTTAAAATAATTTAAAAAGAAAACTGTTTTATTAAATTAAAATTTTATAATTATATATAAAAATATTAGTATTAAACCTATTTTATATAAATTAAATATTAGCTTTTATATATTTAAAGTAATATTTTTACTTTTATATTATATTAATAATTTTTTAAAACTGTATTAATAAAGTAATATAGAATTAAAGTTTAAAAACTATATACTTTTATAAATATTTAAAATTCTTTTTAATATAGCTATATATAAAAATTATAATTTTATTTTTTTATATTTAGTACTTTATAATATTATATATTATAAACTTATTTATATATATATATATAGCTTTAAATATTTAGAGTAGCATTCTAAAACTTTTTCTAAAAATTATTATAATTTTATAACTAATATAAACTAATTATAAATTTATATACTTTATATATAAATCAAAAGTATTTATATATATATTATATTTTTTACTTTTTAAGTATAGTTTTAAAAATAAAAGTTAAATATTTATATAAAGTATAACTTTAAGTAGCTATAGCTATTGTGATGTTCCATCACTTAGTAACTTTATAAGTTGCTAACTTAATAATCATTTTCATTATTTTTTTACCATCTTTTTTCAAACTTATTTGATTTTTATTATTTTTTCTCTTATTTCAGATAACAAAATTATACAAATTCATCTTGACAACCTTATATAACAAATCTCAACAATTTAATCAAAATTTTAAACAAAGAAACATTCTTTATTTTGTTATTCTCACTTAAAAACTTACAAATTTAATATAGCTGCTAGCACTAATCAACAAAAAAATTTACCTTGTCAATATACAACAAATTTTGATAGCTAACAACTTAAATTCCCTTAAAATCACTTTAAATATACCAAATTGCTTATTAAGCCAACATTGCTACACTATAGTAAAACATTCATATTCTTTTTTTTATTTTATTTTATTATTATTACTCTGTTTTGTTGGAAATTTAGAGGCTATTCAAAATTGCAGATGCTTTTGTCTCCTTTTATAAATTCTATATGTAGGATTTAGTTACCTTTTTGCTACTGGATAGTTTGTAGTCCTTACAGCTATTACTACTTGCAACCTGAACTATTTATAAATGCATATTAACTTTGCCTTCAAATTTCTACTAATATTGCTCATTCACATTACTTACTAGGCATTTATATTTGTTGCTACTATAATCAATAACAAAATTAATTTCACTCCATCACCATCTACTAACTTCTTTGTGCAAATGCTTATATTTATTACTACCTCTGCATTGTAGCATTTTGTACTGCACAATGTAAAGATTTCCACTAGTGTTATACCAAAGACTGGATATTACAGCTATAAAGTTAACTATATATTTATTTTTTAATATATAAATATTTATAATTTATAGCTATAAATATATTTAATTTTTATAATTATTAACTTATTTTAATACTATTATATATATTTTATAAGTATAATAAAAGCTTTTTAATTTTTTTTTCTTAATTATATAGTTAAAATTTTAGTTATATATATACTAATATTATATTAATATATATTTATAATATTATTATAGTAATATACTTCAAATAATTATAAATAATAGCTAAAAATCTATATGTTTTTATTTTATTTAAATATATTAAATATTAAGTAAAATATTTATTATTTATAAAATAAAAATTTTAAAAAGTTAAAATACTAAAAATAAGATATAAAATTTTAAAGTTATATATTTACTATATAGTAGTAAGTATATTTTTTTAATAAATTTTAATAAAGTTTACTAAATACTATATATTTTTTAATATATAAAAAGCAAATATTTTTATTTTTATAATAATTAAAGTATTCTAACTAATAATAAGTATTATTACTATTTTATCTATTATTAATAATATTATTAATATAATAATTAAAAAAAATTAAGTTTTTAAGTTTAATTTTAAAAGTTTATAAAAAACTAAAAGGATTTAAAACTTTAAATATTTTATATAAAAAATTCAAAAAATAAAATAATAATAAAATATTAATTAAATAGTTTTATTTTAGTTTTAATTTATACTTTACTTAATATATATATATAACTTTAATTTATTAATTTTAACTTTTTATTATTATTTTTTTAAATTATATTTTTATTAAATATTTAAAATAAAATTATATTAAAATGATAAGTTACTTTTAAAAGTACTTTATTAATTAATTATAATATTTAGTTTTTAGTGTAATACTAGTAGCAATCTTTACATTATGTAGTATAAAATACTATAATGCAAAGGTAACAACAAATATGAGCATTTGTGCAAAGAAGTTAGTAAATAATAATAAAGTGAAATTGATTTCATTATTAATTATAGTAGCAACAAATATGAATATTTAGTAAGTAATATGGGTAAGCAAAATTGGTGGAAATTTGGTAGCAAAATTGACATGCATTTGTAAATAGTTTAGATGGCAGATAGCAATAGCTACAAAAACTGCAAAGCAACTAGTGGCAAAAAGGCAACTAAATTCTATATATAGGATTTATAGAAGGAGGTGATAGTATTTATAATTTTAAACAGTTTTTATGTTTACAACAAAATAGAGTAATAAAAATAATATAATAATAAAAAATAAATGTGAATGTCTTACTATTATATAGCAGAGATAGCTATTTATGCAATTCAGTACAATTCAAAATAGTTTTAAGATAGGTTAAGTTGTTGGCAGTTGTGATTTATTGTATATTGGTAAGGTAAAGTTTTTTGTTAATTAGTGCTAGTAGCTATACTAGACTTATTTTTAGACATTAAACTTATAAGTTCTTAAGTGAAAATAATAAAATAAATAATTTTTTTTATTTAAAATTTTGATTAAATTGTTGAAATTTATTATATAAAGTTGTTAAAATAAATTTGTATAATTTTATTATTTGAAATAAAAGAAAAAAATGATAAAAAAATTAAATAAGCTTAGAGAAAAATAGTAAAAAATAATGAAAATAATTATTAAGTTAGCAATTTATAAAGTTTCTAAGTAATAGAATGTTATATTAATAAGCTAAATAAAATAATAATAAAAAAAGTAAAAACATTTTTATTAAAAGTATTAATTTTGATTATTAATACTATTATATATACTTATATTAGCTTTTTTAATTTTTAATTTTACTAGCTATAATTAAAAATAAAGTATAAAAAAAAACTATATTATACTATTTATTTAAAATACTAAATAGTTTTATTTAAGTCTAATTATAATATTTAGTTTACTTAATTTAATAAGTATTAAATTAACTACTTTTTTATTATTTTTTAATTTTTAAGTTTTTATACTTAATAACTTTAATTTAAAAAATATTATTATTAAATATTATATTAATATAGCTTTATATAAATAATTCTTTTTTTTTAAAATCTACTTTTTTTAAAAAAAATTTACTAACTAGTTAGTATAGTAATAATTATTTTTAGCTTTTTTAAATTACTGCTTTTATTATTTTAGTATATTTAACTTTAACTAAATTAGTTATTTTTATTATATTTTATAACTTTACTAAAAATTAAACTAGTTTAAAAACTAAATTCTTATTATATATATATTTTTAAATTAATTTTACTTTTTAAACTTAATTAAAAATTAAACTATTATAATTTTTAAAATTAAAATTAGTATCTTTTAAATATAACTAATTACTTATTTAAATAAAATATAAATTTAGTTATACTTTTATATTTCATTTATAACATTAAATATATAAAAACATTAATATTTTAAAATATATAAATTAATTTAACTTATTTCAATTAAATTTAATAATAAGTAATTATAATAAAAAATATTTATTTTTAATTATAATTACTTTAACTATTTTATAAGTTTATATTTTTTAGCCTTAAAATTAAATAAAATTTTAAATTAAAATAAAACTTTTTAGTTTTTAAACTATTTTATACATTTTAATATATTCTTAATATATATTTAAGTTTTAAATTATTTATAATTTTTAAATATATTTTAGCCTTTTAATTTATACTAATAATAATTAATAGCTATTTATTTATATTAATAAAAATATATAAATTACTTATAATTTAAAAAAAACTAATTTTATTATAATATTATTAAAAAAATATATTTAATTATAATAGCTAAAAAACTAAAAGCTATTAAAAATTAAAAAAAAAGTAGTATATAAATTAAATATTTTTTTAAATAATTATATTTATTTATTTATAGCTTAATGTTAAATTAATTTTAAAAAATTACAAATATTTTAAAAAAAGTATAAAATTTTAATAATACTAAATTTAAAAAAGTTTATAAAATTTTAATATAGCTTAAGTTAAAAAAATACTTAAAACTGTATATATTAATTATATATATAAAGTTTAATAAAAAAGTAAATAAATAGCTATATTATAATAATTATTTAAATTATAAATTTAAAAAGTTTTAAACTATATTTTAGTTATAAAAAATCTTTTTTTAAATATAGATATATAAATATAAATAATAGTTTTACATTAATTATTAGTTATATATTATATAAATAAACTTTTTAGCTAATAAACTCTTGAAAAAGAAAAAGAAATTTTATAAAAAAATATTAAAATAAGCTAATTTTACTATTATTTAAAAAATTGTTACTAAAAAAAATATTTATATTTAAATAGCTATACTTAAAATTTTAAAATAATTAATATTAAATTTAAAGTAAAGAATTAGTAATTTTTAATAATAATATATTAAATATATTTAATTACTACTATTTAAAAAATAAAAATAAAAATATTTAAAGTTTTATTAATTTAAAATAATAAAATTAAATAGAAAAATAACTAGTGAAAATATATATAATATAAATTAAATCTATATATATATAATTTAATTAATAAAATTAGATTATAAATAAATAATTTATATGATTTAAATATAAATTTTATTAGAAAATTGAAAGTTATTTATAATTTTAATATTTTTATTAATTTATAATATTTATACTAAATTATTTAATTTTAAAATTATATTTAAATTTATTTATTTTATTAAAGGTTTAATTATTTAACTTTATTATATTTTAATTTTTTAATTAAATAAACTTATAAATTATAATAATAGATATAAATATTTAAATTATAATTATACTTTTTAGTATATTAATTTATATAAAAATAAAATAGCTTATTTATTTATTAGTATATTTTAATACTTAATTATAATAAATACTATATATAAATACTATTTAAATGTATTTTTTAATAAAATTTATTAATTAACTATATAAAACTAAAATTTATATAATTTATATAGCTTATTAATATTATTTTAAATTAATTTTATTTATAAATAATTTAATAATATAAAACTAGTTTTTATAATTAATTAATATTTAAAGTAGTTAAAATAAAATAGCAATAAAATAATAAAATATAAAAAGTTAGTCAATATTATAAAAATATAAATAATATATTTTTAGATTATTTTATCTTTTAATTTTAAATATTAATAAATTTATTAAAAATATTTTATAGCTTATATTAATTACTATTATATTTAAAATATTATTATTATTTCTTTAACTTACTATATATATAAAATAAATATATCTATAATTTTATAATTATTATAAAAAAGTTTAAATAAGTAAATTTTTATTTTAATAACTAGTTTTAAATTATATTAGTAAATTTTTAATTTTATAAGTTAAAGCTATAAAGTTTTTAATAGCAGTAATAAGTATTATAATTTATAACTTACTTTTAATAAGCTAACTAATAATGTTTATAATTAGAATAAGAAGCTTAATTAGTATATTATTATAATATTATATTATTATATTTTACTTATTTTCTACTTTATACTTATATATTAAAATATAGTTATTACTTATATAATTTTGTTTTTATTTTATTTATTATTTTAAAATATAATATTTTATAATGTTAATTATATATTATTTAAGCTAACTTCCTATTTAAAATATTATAATATTATATTATTTTATAAATTTTATAAACAAGTATAAACTATATAGTATTTATTATAAAGTATTATATATATATAATATACTATTAGAATTATTTACCTTTAATTAGTCTACTAGTTTTGTTAATAATAACTTGTATAAACAGAAAATATAGAATAAAAAAATTGTCAATATCAAAAAACTAGTGCAGTATTTATACTTAATGTATTAATAAAATCAATAAAAATATAGTAAATAAAAAACTTATATTTAAATATATAGTAATATTTTGGTAGATTATTTAATTTAGAATAAATTTTTAACTATAAAAGAAAATTAACTTTATAATTTAATTTCCAGCAAAGTATAAAATATTATTTTTGAATAATTAAAATTTCATTTTTAAACTAGGTGTACAACTTTAAAATTTAAATTTCAGTTCAAATTGAAAAACTGAAATTATAAAGGTGTTTAAAAGTTTTACCTACATGCTTATTTGTATATTACATATACTGAGATTTAGTGCATTATTTTTATAAAGCTAATACAATAAATATAAAACTTGAAATAATTATAAGTAGATAATTCTGACAAATCAAAAATACGTAAAATATGCTCTATTATATTTATATTAGCTGGATTTAACTGTGTCATGTGCTAAATTAGACAGAACATGAGGTGCAACGCTGGATAACCAAAACCGATCTATTACCGAAACACCTCTTAAGTAGGGATGAGTGGTAGTGACTATTTCGTTGAACATGACTGCTTCCACTTTGGGTTGGTTGACAGTAACGGATGAAGGGTGTATTTTTACCAACTAAATTATACAAATAAAAGTTAGATGTGTATTAAAGTAAACCAAAATACTTGATTGGATTCTACCGTACGATACTTACCATCTGGCATTAGAAGGGCGGCATTCAAAAAGTTACCGTGGAGTAGTGCCTTCAAAATTTTCTCTTCGTCTTTGCTACTTGACTCATAATCTAAATTAGATAAGCGGCAGAGACATTTCAATTGGTTAAGGATATCCTAAATTTACAGGTTAAAAAGTAGAGTAAATGTGAACCTACCAGCGCAGTAGTTATGGACCTGAAACTGACAAAGTACTGCGCACACCATTGTTTACCCAGTTCACTTTCCGGTTTTAAAACTTCTTTACAAAAAGCGTTAATCACAGACAAGTACGTGAGATGATCACCTGCAATAGTGGAGAAATTTAAATTGAGCTTAAACATAAAAAATGGTTTAAACTTACTCTTAGGGTTAACAAAACGCTGTCTTGCTTCCATTGCCTCCTCGCGTTTATCGTTTGGTGCGTAAAATAAATTCTCGCTTGATAAGGCAGCAATAATGGTAAGTACTTCAGACACACAATTCAAGTCCTGTGAAGCTAACAATGCACGCGAATACTTAGGGTCCAAGGGAAACTGAGCCATTTGCTTACCTAGAGGTGTTAACTCGAATTGTGGGAAGCGTAGAGCTTGAAGTGCGTACAAATTAGTAATTGATGCTTCCAAAGCTGGTTTCGAGGGTGGATCAAGAAAAGGAAATTGAAACAAATCCACCGAATCCCGTGATGCTAACAGAGTCAAAATGGCCGAGTCCAAGTTACAACGCAAGATCTCGGGTACGTCAGCTTTTTCCAGTTGCAAGTACTGCTTGTAAGGGTAAAGTCGATAGCAGATACCTGGACCTTCTCTTCCAGCACGACCAGCTCGTTGCCTGGCACTAGATTGACTTATTGGCTGAACCTGTAGGTATTCCATACCGGTGTTAGGTTTAAAACTTCGGTACTTAGCGACGCCAGTATCGATAATGAACTTGATGTTACGGATTGTAAGGGAGGTTTCTGCTACGTTGGTCGAAAGGATACACTTACGTACGTTGTCCTCATTAATCGGTTTAAGAGCCTGGCTTTGTTGTTGAGCTGGTAGACCCGCAAAAAGCTGAAATACTTTAAGCTAGATAATACATGATTAGGAGCTAGTTTCTTAAATTAACTTACTTCGGGAAATCCAGTTCCCAGCTGCTTTTCTTTTAAGTGCTTTAGTATTAAAGACTGGCATGCTTCGATCTCTTCCTGACCCGGTAAAAATACTAAAATATCACTAGCTTGACCCTTCTTTGGTCGAGATTCCAAAAGATGTATTTGAAGTACACATTGTACAGCTGAATCTATATAATCGACAATAATTTGCTGGCTGTTCAATATTGCGACTGGGTGGTTGCGTCCAGGTACTTCAATTATGGGAGCACTGTACGTCAAATTATTATTGATTTTATATAATAAAAAGTTACTTGTTAAAAAAGGTAGAAAACTTATTTGCATCCAAAGTGGCCGACATGACAACGATATGGAATGGGTTATTTGTTTTATTTCTTTCCTCCAAAATAGTTTTAGCATGAGCTAATAAGATATCGTTTCTTAAAGTCCTCTCATGAGCTTCATCAAGAATAAGTACCCTACACTGCTCTAAGTTTGGATCTTCAATAAGTTCTCTTAAGACCATACCATCAGTTGCGTACTTAATTATAGTTTGTTTACTAGTTTTGTCATCGAAACGAACCGAGTATCCTACCTGTAACCCTACTCTACTACAACCAGCCTCTTGACTGACACGCTCTGCTAATGAAGTACAAGCAACACGACGAGGTTGGGTTATTAAAACTTTAGATTTTGAAGTTACAAAGTTGTCCTCCATGAGGTACTGTGGAATTTGAGTCGATTTACCACTGCCAGTATCGCTCACAATAATAGTTATTGGATTGTTTTTGATGGCTTGTAATAACTGTTCTCTTTCTTATTGAGTACTATTTAGTAAAACATTAACTATTAAATTACTTTTATAAATTGGTAACTCTTCTCTAGCGCTTTTAAATTTATTCTCATTGCTCTTATAGTTACTGATGCTTTTTTTGAATTTTTTAACCATGTTTTTTACAACCTAAAATTTTTAAGAGATTAAAGAATTATGAAAAATTAAGCATTTAGGAAGTGGAATTCAAAATTTTTAAGGAAGTTTTTAAAAAGAATAGTATAGATGAATAAACGATTACAATTATAATAAAATACAAGTGAAACTACTTATATAAACTATGCTTTGATAGTCATACGTTGAATATTAAATTGACATATATGTAATAAATCAAAAACTAAAGCAAGAATCCAGAAATGGCTATCTTAGAATATATTTATAATGGATAATCTTTCAAAAAAAAAACATTTAATATCAATTTAAATAATATATCCTATTTACTTCAATAATAATTTAAATATGAGCGTGACAACTTTGAGAGTAATGAATATTGATTATATCCTCTTAAAGGACTAACTTTAAAGTTTAGATGTCTCTGTAAGCGCAATACTAATAAAAGTGCAATAACAGTAATGATGACTATACGACTACTGTTTAAAATTTCTTACAATTTCGTCTATAATATTTCTTGCACTGCTGTCAACATCATCAGTAAAGTTACTTTCATCATCTACATTATCTTCAATTAATTCAGAATCTGAATTTCCATAATAAAAATCCTCGTTTTGTTGATCCTGCTGTAAACTGGTTTGTAAATTTTCTTTTTTTATTAGTGCAAATTTTAAAAAAAAATTACCGAATAACTCCCTATTCTCCATCTGATCGTCATCCTCTACTAAATCGTTCAAATCAATGCAAGATCCGCCAAATCTAACTGATTCGTTATCTATAGAAGGAGTTACGTTTGAGCGAACATCTGCGTAATACGCCTTTTCATCTACACCTTCCTTAACCTTTGCTTCATCTAACATAAGTAAAAGTATAGACTCTTCTATCTACAAATCAGTTAACAAGTCACTATTTAACTTTACTTGAAGTTGTGATAAGCGCTCAAATAAAACTCGATGATTGAGATCTAAATATTCTTCCTCCTTTTCTAATAAATTTAAAAGTGTATCGTTATCATTCATCTTGGCTATGAATTAGCTAGCTTTCGAAACTAATTAAAGGTGCACTTTAAAACTGAAAATAATATGTTTCATATTGATTTCATGAAAGTCATTGGCTTTTACATGCTTGAAATATCCCGCACATCTTTTTAATTGACTATTAGAGAAATAATCCGTAGCAGAATTATATAATTGCTAGAATTATGAACGGTTTTATTTTCGATGACACAGCAAGGACCTGAAGAAATGCAAGGTATAGAAATACCACAAAGCAAAGCCGAGGAATCCCAACTGAATACGGAAATTTTAGTAGATAAAGTAGACCAGTCCACAGAACCACGGCTTAAAACCGATTTAGAAGCGGTTGAGACGAAAGCCAACAAACAAAATGTATTAAAATTACTAGACGAAGTCAAAAAATTGTTCAAAGAGGATGCTCAAGTTGTAGCTAAGATGGAAATGTTGCAGAATCAAGTTTTGAACCCAGCTTTAAAAAATTACCGTCAAGTTTTAGAAAAGGTTTCTGATACTTTAGCGCAACCCATAGCTGAACATGAAGAGCCACCATCTCCAGTTTTAGAACTTGGTTCTAAGCTAGCCAACCTAGCTTTAGATGATACTGATGATGCTAGCTTTTTAGAAGCTTTGACTAAACTAATGAAGGAGGAGGACATAGTGAAAGCAAAGATTAATCAAATAAAATCAGATATTATCGATCCAACTTGGCAAAGATATAAAAGTATGGTTGACCAGGTTTCTAACTTAGACGATGAAAAAGATGTCAGCTATTTTCCTGATAAAACCTCCGACAATATAGAACATGAATTAGAAGTTCCAATCGTACTTGATTACCCAAATAACGAGGATCTGACTTCATTGTACAATATTGATGACAATGTACCTACTGTAGATTCTGAAGGTGAATTAGGTCCAAACGAAGGTTCGAGTGCAGCTTTGATATCTGGTATGACACTTTCAGATATAATAGTGATTGAACGGTGTCCTAAAACTTCAAGCAAAGTTATTGTTGATTGCTACTGTTCAAGGATTACACAATGGTCTTGCCCGCCTGGCTATTTCTGTATGGCGCCTAATCACAAAGAGAAATGTGGCCTTGGATTTTACTGCCCCGAAGACACTTTTCAGCCTACCTTCTGTTGCGGAGGTTATTACTGCCCGTCCCCTAAAGAAACTATAGTATGCCCTAAAGGGCACTATTGTCAATATGGTAACTATTTGATTTTCGATTCTAAGTAACCTTTCAGGTAGTATTGAACCTAGGAAGTGCTACTTCGGCAACTGTCCCGAAGGTTCTAAAACCATTAGGAAATACGAAATTTTCATATTTTTCATTGTTTTCTTAGTGGTGGTTTGGATTTTTTACACGCTAAAAGCTAGACAGCAAAAATTCAAAAAACTGGAATACGACCGCCAGTTTGATCAGCTAACCAAACCTATTGTACAGGTTACACAGCCAGATTCCAAACCACATTCTACAGATACAGAAAAGGCTAAGAAATTGATTTTCGATATCAAATTCAACAATTTAGGACTTAAACTGCCCAACGGGGTGGAGATCATGAAGGTAATCATGACCTATTCTATAAAAGTAACAATAAGTAGGAAGTAAGTGGAAGGTTGGCGTCTGGTAGAACCTGTGCAATCATGGGGCCTAGTGGAGCTGGTAAGACAACATTTGTCTCTCTGATCACTGGAAAAGTGAATAAAACTTCCGGCCAGATTTTTATTAATGACAAACTCCAATCGTTATCAATATACCGCAAGTTGGTTGGATTTGTCCCGCAGGAAGATGTAATGTTGAGAAAACTTAATGTGGAAGAAGTGTTGATGCATTCAGCTATGATGCGGTTACCCGTTGAATGGAGTGAGGATATGAAACGTGATAAGGTGCTGAGCACAATTGAATATCTTGGTCTAAGACATGTTATGCATCATATCATTGGTGATGAGGAGGAGCGTGGTATTTCCGGTGGGCAACGTAAACGAGTCAATATTGGTATGGAGTTAGTTGCTGAGCCTTCCATACTGTTTCTGGACGAACCTACCTCGGGGTTAGATTCCTCCACCTCGGTTGAAGTTTGTAGGCTACTTAGAGATATATCCCGGAGCCAAGGTTTGACTATAGCAGCTGTCATCCATTCACCCTCCCCGGTTGCTTTTAATTTGTTCGACGATTTACTGCTTTTGGGTAAAGGTGGGCGTGTTATTTATCACGGTATTAGGGCTGAAGCGGTACACTATTTTGAACAACTTGGCTTTGAATGTCCGAAAGATACTGCACAGAGCGACTATTTTATGGACATAGCAACTGGTAAGATTGAGAACAATGTGATTCCTGAATTTGCGGTTCCAGACCTTTATGAACTATGGGCTATGAAATATGAGTCGGATATGCAAGGGACACCGTTTACCATTGAACCATTCATAGTACCGAGGTTAGCTATGTCCGACTACTCTAAGCCACCTTTCCCTTCATTCACTTATGAGGATTGCACCCGTAGTTTAAACGAGGATTCAGCCCAAACTTTCGATGGTGACAGCAAAGAGAAAGGATTTAACTGTTTAGTCACCTGTTCACAGCCAATGTGGCAAAAGTACCTTAATCAAATACTTGGTCCTGGTATAAGCTATCTTGCTGTATTGTTTATGGATATCCTGTCCTGGTCTCAATCAGTATTTAACGAATTTAAAGACTCCATCATAGGTGTTTATCAATGGGGAGTAGGTAATTACAACGACCCTATTCGTAATACCCCCGGTAGCTTAACTGTTTTCCTTCTGTGCCTGAACCGAGCTTTTATTCAGATATTCCGCCCTCCTATGAGTTTCGTAACTGATCAGTTGCTGCATTTGGGTTGTGGATTTTTCATTTCAATTGCTGCTCAAAACTCGGTCTTCTTAGGTCCATTACCAGATGTAATCTGTCGAGTGACTAGTTTGCCATTAATCCCTAAATGTACCCGTCCCATAATCGACCAAGCTGCTCATATCGGTAATTTTGTAAGTTGGGGTATTGGGTTTGCCGGAATAGCTGTTGGAGCTGGAACTTTTGGTAACGAGCGTGTCGTTTATTGGCGTGAGACAGCTTCAGGAATGCCAACCTTTCCCTACTTCCTTGCTAAATCCCTTTCAGATTTACCTCGACTACTTATCGCTTCCCTCATGTTTACAATGGCGCTTATTGCAGTATATCCCAACATGTCTTCGTTCCAGAATCTTTACTGGATTATAGCTTCACTGTACTACTGGGGATTCTCAACTGGTTACTTGATATCCGCACTGGTTCGCCGTGAGCAAGCAAGTCTTGTTGGAGTAGTAGTAGCACTGTTTTGGGCAATTGCGTTCTCTGGCGTGCAGCCAACACTAAGGGAGATAATGCACGACTGGGGACCAGGTGTTACCTGGCTATGGGATATATCAGCTCCTCGCTGGGCTATATCAGCCTTTTACATTGCCGAAACCGAAGGCAAGCGCTACATGGACCCAAACAAAGTAGGTCACAGATGGTATGGGTTTCAAGATGACACAATGTGGGGTTCTATTTTTATAGTTGTTAAAATAGCTCTAGTTTGGCAGTTTTTAGCTTTAATAGCTCTCAAACTTGCTAACAGAGATAAAATGAAATGATACAAATTAAATCAAAATAGTAAAAATAAAATGTCTATAATAAAAAACTAAGTTATTAATTAAAAATAGGTTTGCTATTTAGGAATAAATAATTGTCTATTCTACTTGTTCAAAGATTTAATCCTGTCAATGAATTTCTTGTCTAACTCACATTTAGTTGTAGTACATAAGTGTGGAAGTTGTTTGACCTTGTCGGCACCCAACTTTTCAAACATAACAAAACCAGCACTACGTTCGATGACATCGACTGGAGTGACGAAAGTAGTTAACGGGACCTTATCAGGTATAACTTTGTTAGGAAGTACGAAACCACCCAATGAAGGTTTAGTTCCGTCTTTAGGTATAGCAAGTACAACTTTGAAGAAATGGGTTGGAACGGCGATGTTGGGTGGGTTACCAATAACTTCGTACTGCACGTACCACTTGTCCTTATCAGGAAATTGAGGACCTTTACTGGGTAAGTATAGTGGACCAGTTATGATGTAGACCGATTCGAAACTTTCAGTTAGCTTACGACAATAGTTTTCGAAATAGGCCCAGTATTCACGGTTAAAACCACGTCCAACTTGTGGAGCCATGTTCGTTAAGTAGAAGGTGTCATCCATAGCAGCCTGAGAAAATTTTACGTCAGCTGCAGGCACCATATGGCCTCGGTCATAACCAGAACCTTTATAATCGTTAAGTTTCCCTCTAAAGAGCTCTGGGATCGCTTTATCCTCCATAAAGTTAGAATGATCACGAGAGGTTTCATTGTTCTTTTTGATAATTTCAGCGTTGATATGTTCGATTACAAAATTAGGATTTCTAGTCTGTCGATTGTAGGATGCTACATAAGCCTGTTTGGATCTAATATCACTTATTGGGCCTGTAAACTTTAAAAAAAAATATTGTAAAAAAAGTACCTGGGTACCCATACTTAAAGAATTCTTGTTGGAAGGTTAACTGTGTTGGTGCCTTTTGGTTATAAATAGGTGTACTTTTGGATTGATTTTGATAGTAAGCTAATGCCAAGAAGCTACAGCTAGCACCTCCCAAGAAATATCCAACCTTTCCGCTAAAGCTTTGCGTAAACATTTGCTTTCGAATTTTTGAAATTTTTTTAACTTTATTAAGTTTGAGTTGTAGTACACCAAGGGGCTGCTTTAGGGGTGCAAGGTTATAACAACTCTAAAATCGGATTAAAATACCTATTAAACCTTGAATATATAAAGTTTCATAGTAAATTTAATCAAAATTTTGTCTAATCGTTTTCTAATTCTGAGTGTAGATGTCACTAAATTTTTTAGCTGATAATCTGTTCCCTCCCTGCATTTTACAATCTAAAGTGAAATACAGTCATATAAGGGTAAAAAACGTTGAAATAATATAGCATAGGTGAAAAATAGCAACTAACTTAGTATTTTAGTGAGAATTTAACTTGAAATACTTTAAAATTATTATATTCTTGGATGAGCTACTTTATAGGAAAAATGGAAAGGTAGTGTTGCTATACATATGTGATCAGTTACTTGAAAAAGTACTTGTTTTCAATTTTAAAAATTAAATAACTAAAAATATAGCTGATAAAAAAGGTAGAAATAAATATATAATATTTTATATTGTGCTCTTCATTTCTGTAAAGCATGTAGCTTTTGGTAATTTCACCGAAAGTTATTCAAGTTTCAAATTTTAAAGGGTTACATTTTACTTTTAAAAGTACACTTTACTACATTAAGTACACACCCTTTTAAAAAATACTTTTCAATATATCTCCTAAAATCAAGAAACAATTTTTTTAGTAAAAGAATAATTTAATTATTTTATGATAAAAATATTATATTAAAATTTCAAATACTGTTATAAACCTATATATTTAAACATTTTATATTTTGTATTAATATTATATTATAATAATGAAAATAAAAATATTCTAATATTATACTTACAAACATTAGCAAATATTTACTGACTAAGCTTTTTTAATAATATTTAATAAAAAATAATTTTATTTATAAATCTTTACTTTTTTATTATTATAATAAATTATAAACTAGTTTTAAAATAAGTATATATAACTTAATAATTTTAAATATTAAATTTTACATTAAGTTTTATTAAGCTTTATTAAAATATTATAATTTAAATTAATTAATATTTTTTTAAATTTTAGTATACTTAGTATAAATTAATAAAATTTATATATAAGAATTTTTTTTTTTATTTTTTAATAAAAAAATATATTATTTATCTAATATTTAATAAAGATATTAGTAGTAATTAAGTTATTTATATATACTAACTTTAATTTACTAATTATATTTAATATAGTATATATATTAATTTATTATTATAAACTTTAAATATAGACTAGTAAAATTTATTAGCTTAAATAAATTTTAATTACTAGCTAAAAATTATTAATAATATATTTTAAAATATTATAAATACTAATTAATTACTTTAAATATAATTACCTATTTTTAACTATTTTTATAATTTTTAAGTTTTAAATAAGTTTATTTATTAGCTTTAGTATTTATTATTTTATTAATATATTAGCAATCTTTAATTTAAATTATAAAAATTTTAATATTATACTAAATACTTTTTTAATATTATAACTATAAATTTTAATAAATATTAAATATATATATATTTTTTTTTTTAAATTTTAGTAATAAAAATTTATTATATTTAGGTTAAAAGTTTATATAAAATTTTAAAATTGTTTTTTTTATTTAATAAATTTTATTTTTTTAAATATATTAATTAATCTTTTTTAATAAATATATATATATATAATTAAAATTTAAAAATATATATTAAATATCATTTTAATTTTTTATTTATTAACTTTTAACTATAATAAAAATTAATATTTTGAAAAAAATAAAAATGCTTATTTAAAGTACTTACTAATTAAATAAATTTATAAATATTTAGCAGTATTTTTTAAATTTTTAATAGTATTTTATACTAGTTTATAATTTAAATAATAATTAAAAGTTAAAATTTTTTAAGTAAATTATTTTTTATTAAAAACTATTAAAAAAGCTTAATTAGTAAATACTTGTTAATATTTATATATATATATATATAAATTTCTTAAAATTTAAAGATTTTATAAAAAAGTTAAATAAAATAAAATAAATATAGTTATATTATTTATATAATTAATAAATATATATATAAACTTATTATTTTTTATAAAAATATAGTAAAATTTTATATAATAGTATATAAATATTTTAAATTATAATAGAAAAATTAATTTTAAAAAAATAGAAAATATATATATAATTATTAAAATCATATAAAAAAAATTTTAACTTAAAATTTTAAGATAAAATTACTAAACTAATAACTAAAATTAAATTATAAACTTTAATATTAAAATAAATTAAGCTTTATTTTAAAATAAATATAATTTTATTATAAATATATTAAAAGCTATTAGCTATACTATTATTTTTATAAAAGTATATATTATAATATTTATTAAAATAATAACTAATTATAAATAAAAAATTATTTAATTTTAAAAGTAGTTAATTTTAAAAATTTAATAAAATTTAAAAACATTATATAATTTAGGTTTAATTAAATAAATATAGTTTTTTTATTTAGTTATATATATATATATTTATAAATTGATAATATTTTTCTTTTTAATATAATAAATAAAATAATATTAATTTTTAATAAGTTAAAAAAAAATTATACTTTATTTTAATTTTTTTTAAATACTTTTAATTAAGTTAAATGGTAAATTATATATAGTTTTTATTATATAATAAACTAAATAAAAGGTTTAATATTAATATTTATATTTAAAATGTATAAATTTTAATATATTTTAATTTAATTAATATATATAATCTTTATTTTTAGTTATATTATAAAAATGCTATATTAATTAAATTTTTATCTATTTATATAATAAAATTATATAGATTTAAATATTACTATTTAAATAATTTTTTTTTTTTTTAATATTTTTTATTTTTTTAAAATTATATTAATAATATATTATATAATTAAAATAAAGTTTTAGTATTTTACTAAGTTTAAACCTTATTTAATTTATATATATATTAATTTTATATCTTTATATTTTTATAATATTATTATAATAATAAATTTTTAAAATTAGAATTAACTATTTTTAAAAGTAGTTTATTACAAATTTATTTTAAATAATAGTATTTTAATTTTAAACTAAATTTAATATAATAAAAGCTAATTTACTTTTTTGATCTTAATTTTATTAAAATATTTAAGTTATTTTAAAAAGCTATATATATTTAAATTTTAAATAAAAATTAAAGTAGCTTTAATATTTTTATTTTTTTATTTTTTTAAATATATTAAGTTATTAAAATAGCTTTAATAACTAATATAAAATATATAAAATAAAAATACTTTTTATTAGAAATTTTATTTATAAACTTGCTTTTTCTTTATTAAAATACTTTATAATAATAATAAATTTAATACTAAGCTAACTTATTTTATTATTTTATTATTATTTTATTATTTTATTTTATTATTTTATTTTTATTATGCTAATAAAAATTTTAGTTTAATTATTTTATTATTTTAACTTTTTAAATACTACTAAAATTTTAAATATAGTTATATATTATTACTATTATAAATATAATTATCTAAGCTATAAAATTTTAAAAAACTACTGCTATCTTATTTACTTTTCTTACTATTAATTTTATATACCAAATCCCTTTTATAAATTGCTATATAAAGTTTAAAAAAGCTTACATCTTTTTATTTATATTTACTATTAGCTACTAAATAGGCGATCGGCTACTTTTGAAAATAGCTGATTCCTATATAAAAAGCTTAATAAAATTTTAAAAACTTGA
>JAWQFY010000365.1:0-34772 GCA_037055185.1 Capillidium rhysosporum | reverse complement strand
ATTAATTTAAAATATTAATTATTATTAATTTATACTAATTATATTAAAATTTAAAAAAAAATTAATAAATTTTATTATTTGTAAAATTTTAAACTATTA
The DNA here is from genome assembly GCA_037055185.1 of Capillidium rhysosporum. Lineage (NCBI taxonomy): Eukaryota > Fungi > Entomophthoromycota > Entomophthoromycetes > Entomophthorales > Capillidiaceae > Capillidium > Capillidium rhysosporum. The sequence continues at coordinate 34,673 of JAWQFY010000365.1, read as the reverse complement.
ATATTTATTTTATTTTTACTATATAGTTTTTTTTTAAAATTTAAAAATAAAAACTTTATAAAAGTTTACTTAAGATACTTAATAATTAAACAAAATTAAGATTTTAATAAATTTATAAATATTTAGCAAAAAATTTTAAAATTTTAGTAGTATTAAGTACTAGTTTATTATTTATTATAATATGAAAAAATAAAAAAAATTATTAGTAAAATTATTTTTATTAAATTTTATTAAAAAAGTTTAATTAACAAGCATTTACTAATATTTGTAAGTGTATAGTAATTTTATTTAATAAGTAATTTGATATATATTTTCTTTATTTTACTATTTTTAGCTTAAAGTTTCTACTATAGCTATATTCTAAAAATTATATTAAAAGTTTATCAAATTTTATTATTTAATAATATTAATTTAAAATGATAAAATTAAAAAACTTAAATTCTTTAGTTTATATAGTATGTACCCACTTTTTATAAAGTTGATACTATTTTATATAAAAATAAACTTATTTGAAAATAATATTAAAATCTACTTAAAAGATTAAAAAGTTAAACTTTTAAGATAGTAAAAAATATATTAAATCTTTCAAGCTCTATTTAAACTAAAGTTAATAGAAAAGGTTCAATTTTAAAAATTATGTACTGTACAGCCTAAAATCAAATATAAAAATTAAAAAAAAAACAGTTAACAATCTTTTAAATTTTAATTTACTTATTTTTTAATAAGCTTAAACTAAAAGTTAAGATTTAAGTAGTTTAAAAAGAATGTGTTAGTCCTCATAAAATTTTATTTATCATTTTATGAGTTACAAAAATGGAAGGTAGCTAATTAATATATTTAGAGGTATCTACTTTTCTAAGTATACCTTAATATTAAAGTACTTTTATATCCTTTAATTTTTAATTAATTGATTGTCGGTACTGTTACATATAGAAATAAAAAACGACTCAGACAATTAAATTCAATTTTACCACGTTTTATCAATGGTCAGTTGGTCGGAAAAGATCTGTATACTTACCATCTTCCATCCGGATATAAGTATACCATTCAAAACCTCGAGTGAAACTCAAGTTAATAACCCTTGCACCTCGCTCCCAGCTCCCATATCCACCGTAGCCGGTATGTTTGTTGTAACATAATGGTAGACCTTTGTAATAACAGCACCACGCGTTACCTTAAAGTAGAAAAGTTGTATTAGTGCCGATTTGTAGAAAAGAAGAAAGTGTTACCGTGATCATGACCGACGAATACGGCTTGAATGTTTTCCGATTTTAAGATAGCTTCCATTATACCAGTATCCTCACTCTGTTTGCTTACATCGTCATCTAAAATTCAAAAATTGCGCTTTAATAAATTGAATATAGGTATGGGCTAGGTTGTTTACCGTTTAGACCTAAGCATTTGGGGTTTGTAGCCAGGTTTTCTTGAGCAGTTTCGTACTGTACACTATAGTAAAAAAAAGATAGTGTTCAAAAGAGTTAACATCTAAATAAAACAAAACGATTACGCTGGTATATGGAAGAACATCAGTGCTGGTAATTTTCCAAACTTCTGTTTCAACTTCCTATTAGTAACTTTGAACCAGTTGACTACCCCTTCATCTATAGTTTCAGGGTCATGAAACCCGTCACCTCTACCACCTCTACTATCCAGAAACCAAAGAATAAGTTTTGGTTTATTTCTACCGTTGTGGTTTTTCTTGTACAGTATCAGATAATAATTAGTAATTCCAGCAAGGTGAGGAGGTCCGTGTTGCGTTAAACTTAATTTGAATTTGGATTCGGCTTCAAAGATGGAGGCACGGGTTACGTTCGGACCCATGTCATGGTTACCATAAACTGAGGCCCATCTATTTTTTAGTGTATAAAATAATAACGGTAAATTATAAACATAAAGGTTAAAAGTTACTTTAATTTACGGTCAACTAGTGGTTTAACTAGAATATCTACGTACTCAGTACCGTTCTTAAACATGGATTCGGCGGTAAGTTGATCCCCTCCAAAAACTATAAAGTTTGGGTCCTCGTAATCTAATATTTTATTAATAACTTTGGTGCTGTTTATGTCCTGTTGTGGACCCCAATCTAAATCTGGCGCTTCGCCATAATGTCTAAAACATTAGTGGAAAGCGATGAGATATAAAAATCAGCTTACAGGTCAGAAAAGTTAATGATTTTGAATTGGTTTCTAGAATTTAAATACAAAGGTGTTGAACATTTGGAGTTGGTTGGCGTACAGTTTGCTATTAAAGTAAACCAAGTTAAAGTAAAAATTCTAATTATTGAATTAAGCATGTTGAATATACAGTGGTTTATTTAACTCTCTTTAGAGTTGTACTTCAGCTTTATACTTTTTATATTTTATGACGTTGCAAATAAATGGATTCTAAAATTTAAAAAAGATGTAAACCCAAATGAAATAGCTTTTTAGTTGCACATGCCTATAGAAATTAATAAACTAAAAACAGAACCAGTTTAAAGGAACGAGATAATAGAAGTTTAACTGAAATATCTGTATTTTTTAAAACTTATTTCTAAAAGATGGGTGAAATTCAAATTTCGAAGCGTTCTTTAAGTCATAATATGAAATTTAACGTTAATTAATTTTAATTTTACACAAAATCGATTTTAAAGATAAATTTCTACCAATTTTTTATACAGAAATTCTAAAAAAGGATCTACTACATGATCTATCAATAATCCCAAATTTTGGATAATACGTTCCTTTGAAGATGTACTTTGGCGGCTATAAGTTTAGTTTAGAAACTGGAATTTTCGAACGTAGATGTTGTTCATGCCATTCTAAAAACGATATCACTTTATAAATAAAATAAAATGCTTAAACGCAAGTTCGAAGTTTAAACTACGGAGATACGTAAGAAATGTATTGTATTCTTAAATCACATTTCAACCAAATATAATAGAAAAGGTTAAGTATCAAAAATATGCTTCTATTTGATTTCTTGTAGAGGCTGCGTGTAAATGAATACTAACACATTTTAAAATAATGTATTTTAGTTGGTAGGAAAGTTTAAAGAATAAATATTGAAATTTAATCTCATATCAAATCTTGCATAAGGACAAGTTTATATTTTTAGGTAAATAGCACGCTGTATAGTTTAAAGAAATAATAAAAGATGGGTAAATAAAATCTTAATTATTTTTAAATTTTAATTATTTACATTGTACTTAAGAACGCATATTATTTTTCAGAAATATTTTAAATCATATTTTTAAACTATTGTAAAAGATTTTAATAATTACCTAAATATTAAAGAACTTAGAAATTTACTTTTAGAGTATAAAGGTAGATATATATATTCTTTAGTTAAAAAAAATAGCAGTTTATAAAAATTTTCAACAAATTAAGCATTTAATTATATTTCTAAAAATTAAGGTAAAAAGCATTAAAAACAGTAGTTTTTACTATTTTAGTTACAATAATTAGCTTATTTTAACTTAATACTACATTAACTAAAAGCTTTTTTAAACATTATTAATTATTTATTTAAAATTTAATAAATATTTTATCTTACTCTATATTAACTAAAAATTAGTTTAGTTATTATTAGAGTATTATACCTTATAAATATATATATATATGTAATTAGCTACTTAAGAAAGTAACTTATTTTACTTTTAAAATCTTTAAAAAAAATTAAGCTAATAAAATTGGTTAAAAATTAAATTTTAAAATTTTTATTATACTAACTAATATAAATAAAATATATAACTATATTATTATTATATTATATTGTTAATAATTTTACTAAAAGTTATTTATAATTTAAAAAAAAAGAAAAATTCTACTAAAAAAACAATTTGTTATATAGTAATAAGTTTATACTTAAAAAATTAAGAATGAATTTTTATATAGCATTTTTATATATTTATTAGCATTATTTATTCTTATATATATTAAATTTGATTTTAAAGTAGGTAAATATAATATATATTTATAAGTAAATTAAAAAAGTATTAACATTATAAAATTTTACTTTATTAAATACTAAATTTAAAATTTAAATAGTATTTTTATGCTAAATAAATATTAATATATATATTAAAATAATTTTATTTAAATTTTATATTATAATTTATATTAAATAAAAAACTTCATAAATACTAAATAATATAATATTATTAAATTAGAATAAAGATTTATGTTGCTTATTTTTATTAGTAGATTTTCTAGTTTTTAATTAAATTAAGCTTAAAAATTTTATATTAATATTAATTATATTTATTTTATTATATATTAATATAATTAAATTTTTAAAATTTTTAAAAAGTTAGAAGAAATAAATTAAAATAATTATTAATAGCTATTATTTAATACTATATAAGTTTATTTATATACTTTTAAAATAGTAAGTTAATTTGAAAAAAAATAGTTTTTATAAGTTAGAAAAAATCATATATTAATTTAATTTAATAAAAAGTATATAATAAAATAGTTATAGCTAAAATTAATTAAATATTTATTTATTTTATATTAGTTACTTAAAATTTAAAAATTAAATTATAACTAAAATATTTATTTTTATAAATTTTTTATAAGCTTATAAAATATAATATATTAGTTTATTTTTATAAATAACTTTTTAAATAATTAAAAATTATATTTAATTTTCTACTTTTTATTTTATAATATTTATTATAATAATAATAGTACTAATTCTACTTAAATATATATATATATTATAATTTATAATTAATAAACTTTTAATTTTATTATATTATTTAATAGTACTACTAATTTATCAATTTATATTAATTTAGTATAAGATAATATTGGTTAATTTAAGTAATAAATATATATATTAATATAAATTATAGTTAAAATATATAACCTTTATTTTAATAAAACTATAAAAGTATAAAACTTAAACTTAAATTAAATTATTATTAGAGTTTTAATAAATAATTATATATTATTTTTTTATTAATATAAGTTAAATTTATTTTTATTAAAGCTTTATTATTATTTTGGATATTTAAATAAAGATTAATATATATATATATTTAAAATAAATTTACAAAATATAAAATAAATATATATAAGTATAATATTATTTTTTTAATATTTATTAAGTTTAAACTTTTGATTTAACTGTTATTTATAATTAATATATTATAATAATTATATTAATACTATTTTTATTAGGTTTTTAAGGTATTACTACTAAAATTTAATTTATTTAAGTAATTTTTACTATAAAATTATATATTTTAAATATAATAAACAATTTTAAATTTTAATGCATTTTTATCTTTATTAATTAATTTTTTTATTTAATTAACTAAAGAAAATATAAAACAAAAATATATATGAATATAAAATCTAGTATATTTAAATTTTAAAATATTTATATTTATTAGTATATATTAGTTATTAACCTTTCAAAATAATTGTTTAAAAGTAACCAAATTTACAAAAATACTATTTTAGAAATTAAAAGTAAGTGGTAAACACAACTATTTTATTATATTTGTACTATATATTATATATTTTAGCGATATAGAATTATAATGAGACATATATCTGTAGGACTCCTTTTATTGTATACTGAGATAATTTTCAGTGTCTAATTCTTTCATTTCAATTTATTTCTTCCTTTCCTGTTTCTCATTTAATAAGGTTTATTAATAAACTTACGTCACTTAATCAAGTTTTAGAATCAAATAAGCATTTTTCCAATAACTCATAAGTTTTTATTAAGAATAACCAAGACGGGATTAAAAAGATGGACATCTTTAACGATAATTTAAATAGGATCTTAACTAAACATTATCCAAATAACCAACAACCTGAAGGTCCAGTAGGTAAATATTTTCAAAATTTATAAACTTTGTACTAACAAGTTAATAATTATTTTTAGATAAAGCTAAAGAGTATAATGAAAAGGTTGATCAGTTCATAATAGATCATCTACAAGCGATGCTCCCAGATACTTTAGAAAACCTAGCCGATTCGAATAAAACTCATTGCCTCGATTTGATCGATATTTTTCGAAATCCAATATCTTACTTAACTTTAGCGTAAGTATTATAATTTAAAATTAGATGTTTAATTGTAATTAAAAAGGTTACGAAATTTAACTTACTTGGTAGAAGAACAAAACACTAACCAAGATAATGCAAAGATATTTAAATCTCTAGTGCCTTATTTGAAAAAGATTTCTACAGCCAACTTAAAGTTGGTAGGTAAAGTTGAAAGTTTAGGTAAAATTTAGGGCTATTTTAAAAAATTGTATTAACTTTTAAACAATAGTATATGAACTGGGTAGCAGGTTAGATAACATATACAATCATAAGGAAGAAATTATTAAGCTAGCTTTCCCTCATCTTTCTAACATTGTAAACTATTAGTTTGTTAGTTTAGATATTAATACCATTTCAAACAGGCTTTCGTTACAGCACCTATTTTAATTCAGTTATGCAAGCCACTTCACTATTTAACACCTTTACATCCGATTGCTCTCAAAGTAAATCTGATATTCGAAATTTTGCTCATTTTTTGTTAGCATGCTATCTATGCTACTCTTTTTAGACATTCTTTGTCTATCGCAGATAAGAACTTAGGTGTAGAAGGAGATAAACTTAGTGTAAACTATTCGTTCTACAATTATTAATTAATTTGGTAGCCCTATGTCCGTACCCACGAATTTTTAACCTTCTACTACTATGCTGGGATAGTTCACATCAACCTCTCGCAATTCGATGAAGCGGTCGCTTGTTTCGAAATGGTAGGCTTACTCGAACTCATTCCTCTAACTCCTGTTAGCTTCTAGTTGTACCTCCGCAGACCATCCCCCAGTTCCCTGAGCCTCAAGTATCGATAGTCCAGATTCAAGGTTACAAAAAATACCGATTATGTCAGCTCGCTACCACCTCGGTAAACACATTGATTAAAATTCCAACTCATTTCGTATAGGATACTCGATTACCGGAACAGATCGATAAAATTGTCAAACAGGTGATTACAAAATCGACAGCAGAGTACGATAATTTACTCAAAAAGTTAGACGTAGAGGACCCACTTTCCTACAAAACACAAATCAAACATCTACTTAAAGATTTACAGGCTGTACTATTTTAGTACTGTTAATAGAACTGATCATAATCTTTAGGATGGTAATCTAACCACGGCGCAACTAGCTCTACTTAAGTGTAAGGAGTTGGCACTGACCGAGATTCACCGTACCTATTACCGTCTCACTTTGGAGGAACTGAGTCTGCGAAACCCCTCCCCAACTCCAACTAACGCATTGTTCCCTTTATTACACCTGGTAATTTCGTTACCAACTCTCACTTTTTAATTTAATTTTAGGCTGGACTTGGCAAACTCAACTTCTCCTTACACACCTACACCACTGATCAAAATGGTGCACTAAAGGAGGGAAACTTTCAATTCACGAAGCTCGATTCAAACTCTCACAAAGCTTGCTTCAACCAACTACTTGATACAGTAAAGACTTCCAAACGTCACCGTACTCAACTAGAACTCCAAGAATTGGCAGGAATTGAGTCCTACGGTAAAAAAGTCAAGGTAATACATTTTAAATTGAGGATTTTACTGATATTTGTTTTTTTTCAATAGAAAGCTTTGTTGAGCCAACCTAAGAAGGGTTAGCAATTTGAATTTGGAATTAACTATTGTTGAATTAAAGTTTGACAAATACCTTTTTATTAATTATTTTAATTGTAAATTCTTAGCAGTTGCTTAATATTTTTAAATGGGTTTAAATTTGATTAAAAATTTTCTTTAATTTTGGCTTTGAAGCTGTAAACTTATCTTTCTAATTAATATTCTTAATAGAAAGAAGCAGGTTTAACCTCAGAATTAATTGGTAAATTTTGTTCTAAATAAAATATAATGAAAAATGCTAAAAAAATACATATTAAAAAGAAATGAAAAAGTTTATTCTACATTTTACTATTTATAACATTATTTTTTAATTCATTTGAAAGCTTAGTTTTTTTTAAAAGTATAGTTTATTTTCATATTATATTAAATGCTATTATAGCAAACAATTAATTTTTATAAACACTAACCTAATTTTAAAGCTTTATAGAAGCTTTAACTACTATTTAAATTTTATATTTATTTATTATATATTTTTTTAAAAGTTTAAATACTATATTATAAATTTTAATTTCTTTTAAAATTTTAAACTATTTTTAAAGTTAAAATGTTTAATTTAATTATAAATTAAATTATTTAAGATAAATTTAAAAAATATTAAATAGTAAAAATTATTAAGCAATATATTATAGTAGCAGTTTTATATTTATATAAATAAAACTAATATTTTTTAGTTTATTTTTAGATAGAAAATAGCTAAAAATAAGTAAATATAGCTATTTTTTATATATTAAAAAACTAATAATATTTTTATATTTTAGTAAAAACTATTTATTATTAAAATTTTTAAAGTAAAAGTATTATTATATAGTAGTATTGCTTAATTAGTAGTATAGCTAAAATATACTTAAAGTATAGTTATAAGTATTAAGTTTTTAACTCTTTTTTAAATATAGCTTAAAAAATAAATAAGTATAAAAGCAAATATACTATATATATACTTTTAATATATTTAGTATATAAATATATTTGCAATTAGTTTTAATAAACTATACATTATAGTTTTATTTTATATATCATTTTAAATTTTAAAAAAGCTTTATAATAGCTTAATTTATCTTATTATATAAAGTAAATCTAATTTAAATATCTTTTTAAATAATTAAAAAAACTAAAATTTATAATATTATAATATTTTATTTTAATGCTATTTAGTATTATTAAAATTATTTTAAAAAAATTATTAGTATAATATAAAAATAAACCTTTAATTTAAAAAAGTATTTTAGTTATTTAAATAATAGCATTTAAATTTATATACTAAATCTATATAAGTAAATCTAAATTTAATAAGTTAATATTTTTATAATAAAGTTATAATAATAAAGTTTTTATATAATTATATATTTAAAATTCTAAATTTAGCTATATATTAATTTAGTAGCTTTAAAGTTAACTTTTAAGGCTATAATCTAAATATATTAAAAGTTTTATTTTTAGTATATATAAATAATAATTTTAATATTAATAGTTTTATAATATATATAACAACTAAAGTATTATAATTAATAATAACTAATATTATTATTTTACTTATTATTAATAATAATATTTTTATAAAGATTAAGAAAATTTAAGTTTTTAAATCTAATTTTAAAAAGCTTATAAAACTTTCTTAAAATTTAGTATATAAAGACTAAAAAATTTTAAAATTATAAAACTTTTATAAAAATATTTAAAAAATAAGTTAATAATAAAATTTTAAATAAATAGTTTAGTTATATTAATTTTAATTTAATATTTTATTTAGTTAAATATATAAATACTTAACTTTAATATATTAATATTAACTTTTTCTATTTTTTTTAGCAATCTTTTTAATTAAATAGTAAAAATTAAGTTAGATTAAAATAGTAATCTACTTTTAAAAGTGCTTACTATTTAATAAGCTAAGTAAAGTAATATAAAAATAAATAAATATATTTTTACTAAAAATATTAATATTAATTATTAATGCTACTATATATATATTTATATTAATATTTACTTATTTCTAACTTTAGTAACTATATTTAAAAGTAAAGTTAAAAAAAAATATATAGTACTACTTATTTAGAATATTAAGTAGTTTTGTTTAAATTTAATTATAATATTTAACTTATCTAATATAATAAATACTTAATTAATTACTTTATTACTACTTTTTAGTTTTTGAGCTTTTATATTTAATAGTTTTAACTAAAAAATAGTCTTATTAAGTATAGTGTTAGTATAACTTTATATAAGCTACTACTTTTTTCTAATTTTTTTGCTAATTATTTTAATTAATATTAGTTACCTTTAATATTTTTAGTATATTATTTTTATTAATTTAATATAATTCAATTTAACTAAATTAGTTGTTTATTATTATATTTTATAGCTTTACTAAAAATTAAACTTGTTTAAAAACTAAGTTTTTTAACTTTATCTTATTAAAAGTATATTTAATATATAAGTATATATAAAATATATAATTTCTACTTTTTATATTTTTGTAAAAATTAGAAATTATATTAAAATATTAAAATAATAATTTTAATTAGTATAAAAGTTTTGCTTTTATATTATATTTAGCTTAAACTTTAATTAAATTAAAAAAGTTTAAAATTTTTAAGTTTTATTTATAAATATTAAAATAAATAGTTTATATAAATTATACTTTATCTTTTTCAATAAAGTAAATAAAAAGTTTACTATTTTTAGTAAAAATATAGTAAATAGATTTAAATTTTATATAATAAAAGCTATTTTAATAAAGTTGTTTTAAAAAAACTTATAAATAGCTATAAAACTATATAATATCTAATTATATAACTTAATAAAATATCAAAAAAGTTAAATTTATATAAATATATATATATTAAAAATTTTGTTTAAATAATATAGATATATTATAATATTATAACTTATAATTTAAAAAAAAAAACTAAATTTATACTAGTATTTTAAAACATTGCTTATTTTATTAAAATAATAACTTTTGCTATTAATTTTTTTCAATGTTTTAAAAAGATACTAATAAATATAAAGCTTTAAGTATATTAGAAGTATAAATATTATTTTTATAAATATTTTAAAGTATTTTAAAATATTTGATTATATTATTTAGTTTTTATAAGATTGATATTTTATTTAGATAATACTGTAATTATAATCATAGTTAATAAATTGAAAATACTTTATTTAAAAGCAAATCAGTTTAATAAAATAGCTAATTAAAGCTATTACAAAAACATTAAGCCAATTATTTTAAGCAATTTTATATTATTTAAGCTTAAACCTAGTTTAACATAAATAAAAATAATGTTTATTTCTTATTAAAAATTTAATTTTATTAAAATATTCCTTAATTTAATATTTAAAGCTTATATAGATTTAATACTCATATCATAAATTATTATAATATATATATACTTATTTTTAAATAAACTAATATTTTTAGTAAATTTAAGCTTTTAATAAAAGTTTTAATTAGCTTAACTATATACTTTTTATTTTTACTTAAATTTTACTAATTTAAGAAAATTTGTTTATAAACTATTAAATAATTTTTTATAGCTATTAATTTTTATAGTATTTATATTGTTAATATTTAAGTAGATTATTGAAAAATTAAAGTTATTTTATATATAATTGTTTACATAAATACATCTAATTTTATTGTGAAAAAAAAACTCTTTACTTCTAACATTATAAATAATTTTAACTTTTTACTAAGCTTGGTTTTTTTTTTACTATAAAACGTTTATAAAATTAGTTTCTCAGAAAGTTTATTATATTATGCTAATCATTATATTTAAAGTTAAGTATATAACTTTTGATTGGCTTATTTTGCTATAGAGTAGTACTAGCTCATTTTATTACTAGGAATCAAATTACTTATTTTTTATCACTTAATTTTAGATTTGCTACATTTATTAACTAAAAAGGAAGAAACCATACCAAAGCAACAACGTAGTATACCAGATAGAACTGATAATGTAGATTAATGTTTTAATACTTGTTGCTATTTAAAGTAAAAAGGTTTTAGATTCGTATTATTTAGATTTATAAACAAGCAAATGTCAAGGATAGTAAACGGTTAGAACAAATGTACCATTTAGATAGCGAATAGAAATCTTATTTGAAATTGATTCCATAAAAATGGATGAATGTATATTAACTCCAATCTATCTGGATACTAAAGGTAGTTATTTTTACTCGGGATTAGATAAGATGTATATTTAACTAAAATCTATTTAAAGGAATAGAACGACTTGTAGCTCATTAAAACGTAATGAACTTGATCTAACTTTTTATGTAAATGATAGAAAAACTCAGGTTGAATGTCTTAAAGTTTATTTTATACGAAATACTTTGTTATATACTTGAATTAGCTAATAATAACATATGGTAAGCTGCCGAAATTATATTCAAGAAACTAACAGTCAAGTTTTATTGTTGAATGAATACAAGATATTCGCTGAAATATTTATATTTACAGATTCTATGTAACTAGCCTATACTTTTATTAGATAAATTTGGTCTACTAAAAGATTAGGAATGGAGATTTTAAAGGCAACGAAAGCATATGAAAGATTTTTATTCGTCTATCGTCCTAAGCAACAGTTTGATATAAGATAAACTGTCAGCAGAAAGGGAATTAATAGATTCTTTTATTTTAAATTACCTACGAGATTACAACCTAACATAATATACCAATAGATGATTTGTATTTTTAATTCTAAATCAATATATGTTTATTTAATGCAAGTAATTTAAATCTACCAAGTTTGAAATAATGATTTTACCTTTGGTTGATGTAAACCCATTTTATAACAGTAACTTTGCAATTTAATGTGAAAACCAACCGGTTGGTCTTTTTTCAGTTTCAAATTCCTCTAATGATAGTATTGAATTTTCAATCAACAAAAATATTAACCACTGGTAGTCGATATTCCAGTTTTTACTTGCTATAGAGCTCTTAATCTTAACCATTTTATTTGTTGGGATTTTACAAAAGAATAATATATTTCGTTAAATGAGTATACTAAGTAAAGAAAAAGAAATACGCTCAATTTTATTTTGCTTTCAACAGGATGATATGCTTAGTTCTTAAATTAATAAAAATAATAGATCTGTTATTCTTTTATCAACTAGGTATAAATAACTCATCTAATTCAACTATTATAATAAGAAGGAAGGTGTAGATGCAGTGAACCAGATGGGCTCTAATTATGACGTTAGGAAGTGAACTAAAAAGTAAGTAGTAGTTTTATTCAACACCCTTTTAAATATAATAGGTATTAACTATACTATATTGTTTTCAACGTTAAAATCGATTTGATAAAAAAATTATAGTGTCATTACTTTATAAAAGATCTTGAGGTAGAACTAATATTATATCCTACTATCGATTGCTGTTAATAATATTTTTTTGTAATAGAGTTTAAAGATAACAATTCAAAATCATTTAATAGTTATTTACTAAAAGTATTAGATGAAAATAACGAATTAAGTACATTTACCTCTAATACTACTAGTAATTAAGTAAAGAAACAAAAAAAGGATGTAAAGGTTGATAATAATATAATCAATTTATTTTAAAAAATACGTAGCTTTTTCCAATTTTATATTCTTAAAAAAAAATTAAAAGCTTTAAAATACAGTTCAAAATGAATTACAAAGAATGATGTAAAATATAAGTAACTCCAATAATTAAAATAAAAATCACTTTTTACTTATAAATTATAAGTTAAATAATTATAATTATTTATTAACTTAACGCTTTAAAAATTAAAGTATTAATATTTTAAAATAATAATTATTAAATTCACAATTCAATTTTTAATTATATTTATTATATTTATTTATAAAAAATTTTAAATACTTTAAATTAGTGTGGGTTTAGTTTACAATTATTTAAAGTTTAATAGTTAAAGGTAATAGTTATACCAACATTTAAAATTAAAAAGTTATTTTTATTTAAAACTTTACTTCAATAAGTTCTTCACATGTAAATGATCATTTTGTTAAAGTAATTTTTAAATTAGTCATTGCTTGTGGTGTAGAAACTTAAGTAATTTTAAATTTAACGAAATAGGAATGATTTAATTGAGGAAACCAACTTTTTAGAACGTGGTAAAAATTAATCCAAATATGATTCAAATAAAGGGTTCTTTAAATTTTAGCCAAATTATTAACATTATTATCAGTTAATTTGGTCATCAATTGTCCACCTAAAGCAGCTTTAAAATGTTTATAGGATGGTCAACTAGGGTAAAGCTAACTAGCTAGCTAGCTAGCTGATAGTTATTTTCCTTAAATAGATCAGTCGCTCGTTTAAAATTCTGTAAAACGATTTAGAAATAAAAATTGCCGTTAAACTGTAAAAATTTAAATACAGTTACCAATAAAAGTAAGTTGTTGTAAAAATTATAGGTATATTTAAAAGTAATTTGGTTGGATATAAATTATCAACTTATTACCGTTAAATAAAAGGAACAGTATTGATTTGGTATTGAAACACTTTCCCAATTAAAGCTTTTAGTACTAAATTGGTAGTGGCTTTAGTGTTAATGATCCTATTAACTTTTAAACACTATGATTGGGTATTAGCTTACCATTACTCATCGGTAGTAGTGTAATTCAATTTAGTTGAGGTTTAGTAATAAAAGTAGCGATGTAAGCTTTTAAACAGATACCTTTTAATAACGATACTACAACGCGACACCGCTTTTGTCAACGTATTCGAACGCTTAAAACTATTAAAAGTAATTTATAATCGATTATGTAGTGTATTTGATTTCCTAGTTAGTTCGTACTACCCTCCCAATAAAATAATGTAGTGTACAACAACTTTTAAATATCCGAACACCATTATTTCCCCAGCTACCTTTTAAAATATTAAGTTAGAATATTATTTACTATAATTAATTAATGGAACTTTTAAGTAAAAAAGATTTAAAAGGCGTTAATTTTGTATATTAATTGGATTTTCCGACAATTTCCTTCCAACAACTTTTAACTTATCAACTTCGTTCTTTATTCAAACTAAGCCCCCAATTTCACTTTCAAGTTCTTTTTACTTCTTTCAACTTAGTTTGATTCAACTTAACGTTTTGGTACTATTCTTCTGCTCCGATTGTAGCAGTGTCGACATACACCAATTTATTAAAAGCATCTTTAGCATAATTAATTAATTAATTAATAATCAATATATCTTCACCTTTTACCATATCACTCACTACATTTACTTGAAGTAGCTGCAGTTCACCTTAATAAAAAAGTATTTCGATTACATCCACCACTAATAGTTACGGTTAATATCTTTAAAGATTTTTGCGAAAGGAAGGGTAGTTAACGAATTAATAGCCAAATTATACGATTCGATATCTTATTTAAATTTATTTAATACTTTACCTATAAATAATAATTGAAACCAACTTAAAGCTACTGATTTACCAATTTAATAAATAGAAACCTGTTGTTAAACGATGGTTAAACCGGAAAGTTTTCATATACAGTTCATAGATAGGGAAGATAACTTAGCACCTTTACAAACTTTTTATTCAGGTCAGATAATAAGAGGTAAAGGTACTGCTATAAATTGAATTTTAACTTGATGTTATTAGGTGTAGTACGTTTTCGATTTTTACGACCGGAACGAGCTAAATCGTTATCGATCAGTTTTATCGGTGTTGAGACCACTTACGACGGCCCAGCTGGTTCTAAACGGAACGCTACCGAAACCGATATATTTAAAGTTAAAGTTAACTTATGGAACGACCCTTGCGGTTACTTTGAAGCTAAGTGGTTTGCCTTTCCGTTCGAAGTTGATCTAGGGCAGTATAATTTCCCATCGTCGTACGAGGTAACTATACTTAAGTTTAATAAGCTGTTGACCATTTTTAGGGGGAGTATGCTAACATTCGCTACAAGTTTAAAGCGGTTATCGACCGACCTTCAAGGTTTGGTCACTCTACATCGACCCCAGTAATTCTGCTTTCGTCTATCCCTAACTTTCTCCCCGAATTCGCTCAAATGGAAACATTTAAAGCTTCGGCAGTATTCGGAATGGTTAGTAGAGAGACTTTGACGTTGGTAGTGGATACTAACTTGAGGTCCTGCTGCCCCGGTGGTAAGATAGTTTTAGATGTGTCGTTGCTCCCCCATAGTACTAAATCGGTAACTTCTATCAACTTTAAACTGATGCAGGAAGTAGTAGCTAACAACCCTAGAGGGTAATTTTTTATTCCATCTTATAGAAGTTAAACGATACCTTTTTTTTAGAAAGTTCCGATGTAACTACACGATCAACCAACAAGAAATTCCTATTTACCAGATTACTGGTGAAGATGCTGACCTAATCAAGGTGAATGTACCTCCGACCACTCCACCTACCATCAACTCTTCTCAAGTTATCGAACTAAGCTACTACATCCTAATCACTGCCAACGTAGCTTGGTCCTACACTCCACTGCAAGTCAAAGTGCCGGTACAAATAAGTACTTTGAACGTGACTTTAGACGAGATTCCTAAGTTGACGGTAGGGCCACAGTACCTCCCACCGCTACTCCAACCTAGCGCTATGGCGGTATCGGACCTACCACCCAACTACGAGAAGGAAACTAGCCCTAGAAGCAACTCCACCGCACCGCGACCTCACAACCCCCGACTTTCGATTACCCCCTCTTTGACCAGCGACGTATCCAGTTTGTACAGCCACGAATCGGACGAACTCTCCGAAAACAACTTCAAGCGTCAGACTATAATGGTACAGCCCATCTACACCCCGCGTAACGATTTGGATCAATTCAAATCTTTTACCCACGCACCCAGCCTAGGTCTCACTGGCATATCCAGGAACCATTTACCTCGGCCTACTATAATTTAACACCGATTTGCTAACTTTCGTTTACTTTGTACAAATTATAATAACTTCGTCCGGGCCATTCTTTTTACCGTTGTATTTTGCCATCATCGGTAGAGGCTGCTGCTCACATACCACTTTGCTCTAACCTTCCCTCTCTGTAAAGACTTTTAGACCCTTCCCAACCATTTTTCGGTTACTCGTAACCTACCTTTTTTTCTAAAAAAATAAATTAACTCTCTAATACTTCTATTTACGAATTTATCTTTAGTTAAAAGTTTAAATGTCTATCGCTTTTCGTTACGAACTTTAATGTCGGTTGAGCGATTTAAATAAGTATATATGTAAGCTAACACATCTTTAATTCATTTCAATCCACCTTCGGTACACAGCTAAAAGAAATAAAAAGGCTATGAAACCGTATATCGAAGCTTGATAACCTTTTTAAATAAACAGTAGTTCAGATTGGTGATTTCGAAAACTTTTTATAAGATTTAGCAAGTTTAAATTAGAAACGAGTCCAAACTGTTTCTTACGACTGGGCATTGGAAGCAAAGCTTCACTTTAGCCTAAATTAGAGAGAACGGTTTAAGTTAAAGTTAGGTGCACCATTGCATAATTGGAAGATATAATCATTAGTTTAAAGACTAAGTTTGTCGTCATTATACTTAAATCGATCTCTTTCTTAAAGTAAAAGGCTAGGTTCAAATAATATAGATTTTACGCTTTGATCTTCAATAGGTATATATGACAAAAGTAAAATTACATTTTTGTCGCAAGTAGACGGAAGTTAGAGTAGAATTGGAACGCTATTGGTTAAAATTTTCTATAAGTCTACAGTTTTGGACAGCCATATATTTTTTATTTTTTATTTCAGTAGAAGCCAACATCGATATCAACAAGAGAATGAGTATGAATTCACAACTATTCGAGTCTTCCAACATTGAAAATTTATCAAGTCAAAGTTTCGATATAGTTAAACTTATCTAAAACTTTAGTCAGAACTTAAAAATTAATTTTTACTTAGATGAATACTTTGATGCAAGTATTTTGGAAGAATCGGTGAACTTATTCAATTTAATTTTTTTAAGTTATTACATATCTAAGGAACTGTATATAAAAAAATACTTAAGTATTTCGGTTACATAGAGATTCAACCTACTCTATATGCTGGCCCTTTAGAAGTTAACTAAGACAATAAGAAGTTATATGCATTTATCAAACGACTTGAGATATCCGAATCATTTTCCAATTTGAACAACAGTTATCAAAACGCTTAATGGTTCTTGAAGTATATAAATAGTTCTAAACTACTATCCTTGATCTCTAAGAAACCTTACTTTTATTTGACTAATATGAACCGGAATTTATTATCGAAACTTGTAAGCGTTACTTTACCAAAATTAACGTATTGGAACAGATGCGATACCTTTGAAACGTAAGTACATTAACAAAAAATTTTAGTAAGCTGTACTTCTTTATATTCGATTCGGTAAATCCCTATTACCACTCTAAAATTTACTTATCCCTTTTTTCGTTGGGAAGAATTAGATGAAGTTAATGAAAAAAATTGAACGTCATATAGTAAACAAAGTGTAAAAAAGTCTTTCAGATGGAACTAATGTTATATTCGATTTTTTAATTGAAGTGATAGAGGCAATAAATCTTACCAATACGACCAAATTTCAAAAAAAGGCATTGTTTAGATTCTCCATAACTTTATAAACTTTATATCTTTGGTAACTGATGCTGGTAACACATTGGTAAACGATAAAATTGGCCATTAAAGAATACTTCCCTACCATTGACTTTTACTTCATCATTAAATCTATTGACCTGACCTATGCCCTCATCATGGTTTCGTTAAACAAATAGGATAAAATTCAGTCTTGGTAGGAGAACATGTTCAGAAACTTCTAAAGTAACTTAACTAACTTAAAGGAGAATATCAAATATTTGAACCAGCTATTCCAACTTTACTCGATGTGGTATTTGACTGTCTTCCCATTTCAACATTTCCAGAAACCGAACTTCCTCAACGTTAGCAAAACTTTTGCGTTCAATCAACTACAGTTCATCTGCTACAAACTGTCTCAAAATAGATTTCTTGGCCGATACTATCACAAATCGGTACAATAGTACATCGCTAAGTATAAAGAGACACTGTTATACCCCCCTCCTACCATCGAATACCTCTACACTACCTACTCGACCTTAAGCCGGTAATATTACCAACGAGTTACCGTCCAAAATTATCCAAAGTTAGTGGAGAAGTTTGTTAAGTTACAGGATAACTCATTCAAATTAAGTTGCACCTCAACCCTCAGTCCCAAGCACCACATTATACAGAATGGTCTGATACGACTTGCAAAGTACCAACTTACGGAACAAAAATTCAACTGCGAGCAGTAGTTTTCAGGTTCTAATTGTGTCAAATAGCAAACTTCGATCTTGTGGTGGGGTTTTAAGTTTGTACACGTATTTTAGATTTTGAAGACTGCTCTTTTTAATTTGTATTCGGTGTAACCAACGTAACATCATTACTTTTCAGGTAAGGTCGGTTTAACCTTTAACTAGTAGCTTTTGTTGTACCTTTAGAGGGTACACTCAGTTAAAAACGGGGGAACGAGCTTTGCTGTAAGTTTAACAAACTAGTCAAGCTTTAAATGGATGGGATACTTCGGTATAAGAAATAGGTAGGTGGAATGCTAAAACTTTGGTAAAGTTCAAGTCAACCTACTTTTTAAAGTGATAGCTTGGATCTAAAGAATAGGTTTTTAGTAGGATATTAGCTGGAATAAAAGTTAGGTTGCCATCCAACTATAACTTTTTTAACTATAGGAAACCAAATGGCTTATTTTACCTTTAAACATTTAGTTTATACAATTTAGAATTCCAATTAATATAAACCTATTCAATTTGAAATAGAGACAAATTCAATTATAAAAAAATAAGTGCTTATACAGTATATAGTATACAGAGCTAATTAGCTAATTTAATAATTTTAAACGAACTAAAATATAGTTGATAAAAAAGTTTAAATTTGATTATGTATATACTATATAATGTGCTTACTTATATTTGTAAAAAATATTTTTTTAATAGATTATAGCTTGTAAGTAAAAGCTATTAAAAGGGAATTATACTTTTTAAGAAATTATAAGAGGATATTACATTTGAAAAGCATCATTTTTTTAAATATTCTAAACTGATATATTTAAAAGAATTAGTATATATATATATATTGTATATTAAAAATTGTAAATAATAAAATAATATAGTAATTATAAATTTTTTTGTATTTTATAAATAAAGAAATAATATCTTTTTTATAAAGTAAAATATAAAACTAGTTAAAACTGTTGTTTTTTATATAGTAAATATTTTTTTAAAAGTATAATATTATACTTATATATTAAACTTATACTATAAAATTAATAGTAATTTAAGTTAATAGTATAAGTTTAATATATAGTTATAATATTATATTAATAAAAAAATAGTAATAATAGTAAAAATATATAAAAATATATTAATAAAAATTAAATAATACTAAATTTATTATTGTTAAATTTATTCTAATTGATAATTATATTATTAAAAGTGTTATTAATAAATTTAGTTAATTTACTTTAATTACTTTAATATATATATATTAATAATATAAAATAATATTAAAATTAACAATTTTTAAATATTATAAAAATAAGTATTATTTAATTTAATTTAATAATTATATTATATTATATTGTTATAACTTTCTTAAATTAAAATTTAATTAAAAAAATTATTGATTATATAAGCTTTAAATAATAAAAATTTAGTAAATAAAAAATAGTTTAAATTTATAAAAACTTTACTAGTAAATTATTTAAATAAAAATCTTAATATTATAAAATAAACTACAAAAGTTAAAAATTACTTTTTTAATCTTTATAAAAATTTAAATATTAAATTATTAATATAAAGTAAAAAATAACCTTTAAAGCTAATAAGTGCTTAAATAAATAATACTATCTATTATAAATAAAATAATTATTATATGTATATATAATAAAACTTTATTTTTTAAAACTCTACTTATAAATGGAAAGCTTTTTATAGAAATTTTTATTATATTTTTTAGTCATTTTAATCTGCTTTTTTGAAAGTGTTAAAACTATACTTTATAAAAAATATTATTGCTACCTTTTTATCCAACTTTTTTATTTATACTTTTTATAAATGTTTGCTATAATAGTTTTTTTTTTCTTATAGCTTATATTATATTACAACTTTTTTAAATATATAAACTAGTTAATTTTACTAAAAATACTACAAACATCTATATAAAAATAATTGCATATTAAATTATTACTATTGTTATCTTACTTATTAATAATAATATAAAAATTATAGTAATGCTTTAATATATATTTATAGATAAACTCAGTTTATTTATAATTATTCTATTATTATAATACTATATATTATAATATAAGTATTGGCTTTAATATAGCTCTATAAACTGAATATTATATATTTATTATTATTATAATTAATATATATATATACTAGCTATTATAATTTTATTTTTAAATATATAGTTTAAAAATTTTTAACTTTTATTATAAAACTTATAAATTAATATTAAATTTAATTATTTTATTTTATTTTTATATAATTAAATAAACTAATATTAAAAAAATTAAATTTATAAAAGATATTAACTAAAAAAATATTAATTTTTATTAAATTATATATATTAGTTACTTTATTTAAAACTTTAATAAAATTAATATACTATTAGATATATATTAAAAATTAAAAATATTTAAATTTAATATATATATATAATCAGCTACTTATTAAAATAGATAATTTCAATTTAAAAAGTTTTAAAAAATATAATTATTTAATATAATTAAATAAAAACTAAATAAATAAATAAAAATTATATATATTTTTTAATATTTAAGTAATATATATAATTTTTAATAGTTAAGTAAAATATATATAATATAAATTATAAAAAAGGCAAATTTTTTAGTAGTAAATATTTATAAAAAGGTTAAATAAAATATTAAATTAAAATAGCTTAATAATTTTTAAATAAACATTTTAGAAAAACTTAAGTTAAAACTATATATATATATTAGCTATATTATAAAAATATTAATATTAAAATTTATATATATATATATTAAAAGCTTTATAATTTATAATATTAAGTATTTTTTATAATTTTAAAGTTTAGCTTTAATATAAAACTTTTAGGCTAACTTTTTTTATAAACTATTTTAAAAATACTTTATAGTATTAAATTTAGCTTTAATACTTTACAAAGCTAAAAAATTATTTATTTTTATTTAAATTTAAACTTTTTTATAATAAATAGTAAAGTAAGTTAAGCTAGTATTTTAGCTTTTTTAAAATTTAAAATAGTATATTAAATTGAAGTCTTAATATATTATATTTTTTCTATATATTTAAATTAATAGTAAAAGAATTTATATAATAAATATATATATATTATTTATTTAATTATAGTAATTTTTATAGCTTTTAATTTAATTTTCTATATAATTATATAATAAAATATATTAATATAGACTAAAATTAATAAAATGATTTTAAATTTTTATATTTAAGCTAATATTTTTCTAAAAATTTTAGTAATATTATAAAATACTAAACCTTTTTTAACCTAAAAATTATTTAAAATTATTTTATTAATTTTATTCTATATTTATAATATTTATTAACTAATTTTAAATTATTAAAGAAAAAAAATAGTATATAAATTAAGTATTAAATAAAATAATAATAACAAAATAAAGCTAAAATAATAAATAAAAATGAACAAAATATTAACTAATAAAGAACTTTATATATATATATATTCATAAGTTTTTAATTAAAGTTTATTATTTTTTTAAGTAACTAGTACTTAAAATCTATTTTAATAAATAAGCTTTATAGTAACTTAAGAGGAGCTTATTATTTATTAGGTAATTCTATATTTTTAGATAGTTAATATTAAAAGCTACTAAAAAATTAAATTTATTTTTATATAATATATATATAGTTTCCAAAGTTTATATTTTTAGATAGTTAATATTAAAAGCTACTAAAAAATTAAATTTATTTTTATATAATATATATATAGTTTCCAAAGTTTATATTTTTAGATAGTTAATATTAAAAGCTACTAAAAAATTAAATTTATTTTTATATAATATATATATAGTTTCCAAAGTTTATATTTTTAATTTTAATAAAATTTTATTAGTTTATTCTATTACTAAAAATAATAGATTTAACTAGAATAAAGTATTTTTATCAATATAGATTAATATATTATATAAGGTACATTTTAATATACTACTATTAAAAATTAATAAAATCTTTAAACATAATTTGGCAATATATAGGAAAATGTCACTATACTTTGAATGAGAACTAATAGTTCAAACATTCAGGATATGCCCAAAAGTTGAGATTAGACTACTAATTTATTTTTTAATTTTTATCTATTTTAGTTTAGGTAGATTATATTAAATAACAAAATACATCTGGAAATGAAGATATACTGTTTGCCATTAGGTCACCAAAAATCAGCAGCCTTATATACTGAAATTACCAGTAGACCTCCAGAAGGGGATATGGACAGCCTGAGTCGATCTTATATATATAACTCTGAGTTAAAAAGGTATAATTTTTATTTTTATATGATATTTTGACAGCTTTTATTAAATTAGAGCACAAAAAATCTAAATCTCATATTTTTAAGTTTAAAATTTATTATACAAAATAAAAATATAGTTTATGGTGTTCATAACAGTTTAAAAATAATCAATACAATGTGGCTACTTATAAATAACTACCTAATAAACTCCAAAAGCATAGCTGTAGCACTTTACCTCCAAACTCCAGGATTACTCGTCTGGGATTTTATCTTGTTCTTGGTAAAATACCGATTCTGTATAATTTTCAAATTTAAAGAAATTACTTATTCTGTATAGATGAAAAAGTGCAACAATTAATTATAGGACTAGTTGAAACAATTTGGAAAAATATAAGAAATTGAATTCTCAAAACCACCAATACATTATACTATATCTATTTCTAATTTGATATTAAGAATGTTCTAAATAATTTACAACTCGTTCATTTTATCTTTAAGGGACAAAATAAGCGATGGTTTAGGAGCATATTATAAACAAGGCCAAACTGCAAAGCAATAGGCCGGATAGCTCGATCTATTTGCTACCCACAAGTTGTGAATTTTCCGCCTGTGTTTTCAAAGTTTACTTGATTCAACACACAATACTTATTTTTTCACTCCACTAATCCGTTAACACAGTCTAACTTATCAAAAAGCTAACTAACAAGACGCTGAAGTTACCAACAACTAACCTCTCTGCAAATAGCGAAAAATCAACTTTATTTATACCAACAATATACATAATTAACAGATATGACCGATTTAGCTGAAAGAATCAATTTAGCCAGGAAGGAAGCAGAAACTTTAAATGAAAAGATTCGTATTAAAAAAGATTCTTTAGCTGATACAACTTGTAAGTTTTTAAACTCTATTACAAAATACCAATATGTTATAGCAACTTTTTCTAAGTATATTATTTAGTGAAAACGATGGCTTCAGAGCTGGAACCTTTACCTCGCATAAATTTTAAAGCTCGTCGTACACTCAAAGGGCATTTAGCAAAAATTTATGCTATGCATTGGAGTCAGGATGAACGTCATTTAATATCAGCTTCTCAGGATGGTAAACTTATTGTATGGGACGCTTATACCACCAATAAGCTATATGCAATTTTATTACGTTCTTCCTGGGTCATGACCTGTGCATATGCTCCTTCTGGAAACCTTGTTGCTTGCGGTGGTTTAGATAACATCTGTTCCATCTATAGCTTAACTTCACGCGAAACACCGATTAGGGTTTCCCGTGAACTTAGTGCCCACACCGGGTACCTATCGTGCTGCCGTTTCCTTTCCGACCGTCAAATTATGACCTGTTCAGGTGATATGACTTGTATTTTGTGGGATATAGATTCTGGTGTCAAAATTACCGAATTCGCTGACCACACCGGTGATGTTATGAGGTAAAAAAGTTAGTCTATTTTTCTAACTGTTTCAGTATATCTTTATCACCCGACAAGAACATTTTTGTATCCGGTGCCTGCGATGCCACAGCTAAAATTTGGGATATTCGTACCGGAAGATGTGTGCAAACTTTTACTGGTCACGAATCCGATATTAACTCTGTCCAGTAATAATTCGAAAGCGTTTGATGTGTTCTTACCTTTATTTAGATTTTTCCCTAACGGAAATGCTATCGGTACAGGCTCTGATGATGTTTCATGCCGCCTATTCGACCTTAGAGCTGATCGTGAGCTAAATCAATATGTACATGATAATGTACTATCTGGTATCACCTCAGTAGCGTTCTCAGCTTCAGGTCGTCTGCTATTTGCAGGTTATGATGATTATACTTGCAATGTATGGGATACTCTGAAAGGTGAACGTGTTGGTACTTTAAATGGCCATGACAACCGTGTAAGTTGCCTTGGCGTTTCCTCTGATGGAATGGCACTATGTACTGGATCTTGGGATAATATGCTTAAGGTAAATTTATTTGATATCATCATTTTAATATAATTGCTAGGTCTGGGCTTAAACCTTAATGTCTATGCTGCCTTTTACCCACCAACCTAATAAAATTGAACTTAATTTCACCAACTAACTTTTCACTGCTGTCCAAGGTTGCACCTGCTGTCCTATTACTTATACCCCCATCAAGCTAGCTTATAACAACTGATAATATTAAATAAAAGGTTGCTTTATTGTTGATATTATTAGAAATTTATTTTATATTTATTTAATTTAACTTTAATTTTTATTTATATAAAAATTTTCAAATAATTGTCACAATTTATAAGGATACTATTCTAAGATAGACACACAAAATTTACTTAAAATAGTAAAATCTTGTTAGATTATATATAAATTTAAGTCTAAAAAATTTTAATAAAGTACTTTTATATAATAATTTTTCTTTCAACATTACTATAATAAATTATTAAGTATTAATTAAAGTTATTTAAAACCAAATTTTATATTAGCTTATTAAACTACTACTTTTAAAATAAATTAATTTAAACTATTTTTGTATTAATAAATTCAGTAATAGATAATTTTTAATAGTAAAAATTTTTAATAAATTTATAAAATAATTTAATTTAAATTTTTATAGCTAGCAAAATATTTAAATTTTCTTAAAACTAATAAAATAATATAAATAAACTTTATAATCTTATTTGCTCTAATGTATTTATATTATAATTACTTTTGCAATTATTATAATTGCTAAAATTTTAACTTTAAACTTTATTATTCTAAGCTTTATTTTAGATTTTTGTTTTTAATTTCTATTTTTACAACCTTTTTTTATTTTTAAAAAATTATATATTTTTATAATTTAGTTTTAAATTATCTATATTTTTAATTTTTTTTGTTATATATTATTTTTTACTAATTTTTTTACAGCTATTAATAATAAAATCTACTTTTAATCTTATTTTGCTATAAAAAATAGCTAGTATATTTAATAATTTTTTTTTTAATTTTTAACTATTATTATAATACTAAGTTAAGAATATAATTTTAATAATACAATATTAAAACTTTAACTTTTTATACTAATTTTATATAAGCTTATAAACTTAAAATTAAATAAAACTTTAAATAATATTTTTAAAATTATTTTATAAATATTATATAATTTTTTTTATAAAATTTAAAATAAACTAAATTTTTAACTTTTTAACTTTTTAAGTAAATTTTATTATTTTACTAAACTTATATTTTTATAATATTATTTGCTTTATTTTATTTTATTATTTAATTTTATTTATAATACTTATAGTATAGCTTAAATTAAAATTTTAATTACTATTAGTATATTAATAATATTTATATTTAACTTAATATTTAGTATTTTTTACTATTTATATAACTTAGATAAAATATAATAATTAATTTTTTTGTTTAATAAAAATAATTATATAAAGAAATTTAATACTTTAATTTAAAATAATAGCAAGTTTAAAAAGAATTATATTAGTTTAAAATAATATTAAAATAAATTATAATTTAATAATACTAGTTTTAAAACATTATAAAAATAAAGTAAAAATAAATAATAAATATTTTAAAAATTAAAAAAATATTTAATATATATAAAAGTAATTTACTAATTTTATTTTAAAAGTATTTTTTAGCTTATTATAATAAAAGTTTAATAACTTTTATTTATTAATTAAATAAATAAAAGCTAGTTATTAATATTTATATTTTATATTAAGTTTTTTTTAAAATTTTTTTATATTATTTATTAAATATAATAACTAGTATTTTAATAAGCTTATAAAAAGCAAAGTATAAATTAATTTATGTTTATAGATTACATTTATTATATTTTAAAATAAAATTATTTTTTTACTTTAATTTGCTATTTTTCTAAAATATTAGATAAAAAAGGCTTAAATCTAAATTTAAACTTTTATTTTTTTAAAATTTTTTTTAACTTAATTAGCTATAAATTAGCTAAGTGCTATTAAAAAACTTAAAAAATAATAATATTATTATTAGTTATTTTTAAAAAAAATTTTGCATTTTTTTTAACTTTATTATTATTTTTTTATTTAACTTAATTTTAAATAATGTTATTATTTTATTTATTTTATTAATATTTATTATTTAGTAAAGTAGTAATTATTAACTTAATTTAAACTTTTTTTATTTTTATTTTTTATTTTTTTAATTATTTTAATATACTTTTTTAAATATATTAAAGCTATATTTTATAATTTTTTTTCTTTTTTTATTTAAATATTTTACTTATACTTTATATAAATATTTACTATTAGTTAATTTTCTTTTTTTATTAACTATTTTATATATATATATAATAATTAGTTTTATTTATAACTACTTTATTATTATTATACTTTATATTTTATAATTTAAATATTTACTTTAAGCTGATACTATAAACTAAGTATTATATTTGTATTTTAGTATATATTTATAAATAAATGTATTTTATATATAATTATTTTATTATTATAATATAATATATTTTATAATTTAAATATTTATCTTAATATAATAATATTATTATTAAAGAAAAAATTTAAAGCTTTTAGCTTAATTTTAAAATAGTAGTTTATTTAAAAGTATTTAGCTATTTAGTAAGCTAAATAAAATAATAAAAAGAGAAATAAAAATATATTTAATAAAATAATAACTTTAATTATCAATGCTATTATTTATATTTATATTAATTTTTACTTATTTTTAACTTTATAAGCAATAATTAAAAGTAAAATCAAAAAAACTAATTATAATATTATTTATTTAAAATATTAAGTAGTTTTATTTAATTTTATTTATACTATTAAATTTACTACTTTTTTTTTACTTTTAATTTATATACTTTAGTATCAAATAACTTAAATTAAAAAATAATTTTATTAAATTTTATTTTAATTTAACTATAATAAGCTATTCTTTATTATTAGATTTTACTTTTCTTTTATTTAGTTTTTTTACTAATTAATTTATTTAATAGTAACTATTTTTAGCTTTTTATTTTTACTAACTTAATATACTTAAGCTTAACTAGTTACTTATTTATTATTATATTTTGCAACTTTATTTAAAATTAAACTAGTTTAAAAATTAGGTTTATATAATTTTACTTTACTAAAAGTATTTTTTTTAAAATTTAGTTAGCAATTTAATTAATATATTATTAATATAATACTCTTTACTTTAATAATTTAAATTTTTATTTAAATATTAATATTTAAAAAAATAGCTTAAATCTTTATTAAAATTTTATTATTATTATTAAATATAGCTAAATAAATTTTAATCTTTTTTTATTTAGTTTTAGTTTTATATTTTAATCTTTTTTTATTTAGTTTTTTATTTTAAAGTATTTTAATAGTTAAATACTTTATTATTTATAGCATTTAATACTATAAATAATAAATATTTATTATTTATTAATTAGACTAAAAATTCATATTATAAAAGTTTTTAAAAATAAACTATAAAAGCTTTAATATTTTTGTCTTTAAAATAAAAGTTATATATTTAAAATTCTAAATTAATTTTTAAATTTAACTAAATAATAAATTAATAATAAGTTACATACTTATTTACTATTATTTAAATATAATACAAATATTTTTAATTATATTTATTTATTTATAAACTTATTTTTTAAATGTAACTTATTTATTACTATTACCTTATTATAGCCTATTATTCTATATAATATTGCAAGTATATTCAAGCTAATAACTCTCTTAATTGCAATAGCATTTACATATTTTTTTGTATTTATATTTTAAAGTACTACTACTACTATCAATAAAATTATAGCTTTACAAATTATTACCAAATTAACTACTATTTTGGCCACTTACTTTCTTAATCTTACAATTTTTATTATTAGTATTTCTTATAGTATATATATACTACTATATGTAAATTACTATATTATCTTTAATAACAGCTATATTATACTGTTGATATTACTAACAATATACTGTTTTAAAATATTTAGATTGTTTTTTTAGAACTATTAGCTTTTAACTATCTTAACTCTAACTTAAAATGAAAATCAATATTGGTGTTACCTTTACCATTTCATAGCATTTTGTATTATACAATATCTAAGTTATCTAAGTTAATAGCTTAAGAGAATTAATATATAAAGTCAATGATATAACAAAAAATTTACTAATATATCTTTACTATTTATTAACATTTTAAATTAGCTTGGCTAGCTTTATAACTATAATTGACTCTTTCTTCAAACAGAATATTTCATATATTCAGACTTTTTTAGTAGAAACTACATTTTAAAAATTATAGTAAAAATAAACAAATATAAGGCTCAATTACATTCAAGGTAAATTTAAAACTTATATAAATAAATAAATAATACTGATTTGAAAGCAACTAGGAGATTGTTATTAAAAGTAGATAAAAAGTCTTGATAGTATAAATAAAAATTACTGGAATAGATATTTTTCAGTTCAATTTGCATCCATTAGCAATATATTGAACGTCAAACGAAGCTACTAAATTAGTTGGATCGTATTTGTGATACCCGGTGTACGCGAAGCTAGTTGCTTTACCACTACAACCACAACTTCTGAAAAAAGATAGTTTTAAGTTATCAGTTGGAACAAATACTGAAGTTACAGGTACTAATTTTATATCTTTTCCTTCGGTATTATTCTTGTTATCTGCAGGTTGAAGGATGTTATAGCATAAAGAAGCTCTCTGGACTTGGTAAGTGGTTGTATTTGTCTTCAACACTAATTTTTGGTTAAAAGTTAGTAAATTATATATTGGCTCAAAAGTAATTTAAATAGTCAAACTTACTTACTATAACACCGGGTGAATTGGAACTTAGAACGATGTTTAGCAAACATAATGTTATTAGAAAGTAGAGTTTAATGAACATGATGTAGCGGTAACTATACTAAAAGATAAAAGGTGTAATTGAAGCTTACACAATACGAAACTTGTTCTAATGGAAAAACAGTTTGGCATTCTATTTTACTTGGTTGCTCGAAAGTGAAGTTCATATTTCAATATTAAATCCTTCCTATTGGTCAAGTAAAACAAAACAAAATAAATTTTCTTTAGACTAAAAAATTATTTTAATATCCAAAAAACCAGTTCGTTTTTTAGGACACCAGCAACGAAATAGAAATAGAATCATCAGACTCGACATCAAATAGAAAATGTTGGCAAGGTTAAATGGTTTAAAATCCAACAAACTACTATATTACAGTGTGAAGAATGGTCAACGTAGTCTAAGCACAACTAGTAAAACTTTTTATAGCGAAAACAGTACAGATACAACATCACAAACTGAAAAGATAGAAACTACTGAAGAAACTCAAGAGAATGCAGATGTGGAAAATAATGGACCTCCTAAGAAGACTCATCCTAGTCCAAGAAGGAAGACTCATTTCTTTTTCGCTGAACACGATTCCCAGTTCGAAATTGATAAAAACAACCTGAAAGCGGTCCAATACGTTGGTAGAAACAACGTATTTATATTTTTATCAATAGCACTAACTTAATTTAAATAGACACCGTTCCCATTAAACCCTTTGTTCCGACCTTATGTCCCGGTTCCAGAAGCCCGTAAAACGCAGATCTTTGAAGCATATATGCGTGATACTGAAAAGGTTACAGTTCGTAAACTTGCCCAGCAGTTTAAGCTCTCCATTCAAAGGGTGGAAGCTATACTTAAACTCAAACTTATCGAAAAGGGAATGGTTAACCAAGTAACTACACTTTATTTTAAATTATAATTAATTGCTGGTAGGGCTTTACTTTACAAACCAACTTCCAGAAAGGGATGGATAAGTTACTGGGTACTTCCAACCAGGTTGAAACTGAACCCATAGTCAACCTACTACCAAAAGTTGGTAAACCTATATTCAGAGCTATCGATGAAGGTGTACCATTCACTTCTCAGGTACTACCTTTTTGGGAATAGAACGATATATTTAATTCAATACACAATAGGATGCTGCTAAAGCCCTTAAACGTCAACCTTTTGACAAAGCGGTTAAAATTCTTTTACAAGATAAGAAGTTCGAATTCCATGGATTGAAGAAGGATCAATTCTCCGGTAAAGAGACGAAACCGGAAATCATCAGTATTGACGAAAATTTGAAGAACAAAAGAAACATTCAATTCATGTTCGCCGATATCAACCCTAAATTACAGCCTAAGGTAAATTGACATAAATTTTACCGATTTTAATTAAGATTATGTAGGATCGTAAGGTTTGGGTTCGAGATCCTAATGGTACACTCAGACTTGCTACAGCTTTTGAAAAAGAACATAGAGCCAAAGTTGACGGATGGCCACTACAGAACAAATGGTTTAATAAGGATACCATACCGGTTAAATTTTAACAAAGTTACAATTTAGTTTTATAGTTTGTTAGTTTAGTTAGCATCTTTTGTTTTTGTAACTTTATTTTATATTTTTTTAAAAATAGCTTTTGGATAACTTGACTTAAATATGGTTAAAATGGAGTTTAAAATTAGTTTTTTAAGATGATTTATGCTTTTATACTGTCAAATATTTTTATATGCTACTAAAGTGTTTTCTTTATTCCAAGTCTAAAAATTTTAAGTGTTTAATTTTTTAAAAATGGATTTTTAAAGATACTTTGAGTAGAATATTAAAAACTTTTCAAAGCTGTATAGTGTATAAAAATTTTATAAGATAGAATTTTAGATAAAACAAACTTAATTGAAAATAGCAGTATTTAATTTATCTTTTTAGCTAATAGGAAGTTTTGACTTTTAGTTAGTTTTTTGGATTTTGTTAATATTTAAATAAATGCCTTATTTTTAAATTATTAAATTTATACCTTTATATTTTAAATTAAAATTACTATAATAGTAATTAAAACTCAACTTAACTTCACTTTATTTTAAAATTATGTAAATTTAAGTTTATATATTTAAATTCTAATTATACAAAAAAAAACAAAGTTACTATTATAATCATTAAAATCATAGCATATAAAACCTAATAATTTAAACTAATTAATTTGTAGCTAAATTTATTTAATTAAAAAATAGTTAAATTAAGCTAAAATTTTATATATAGTTATATTTTTAACTTAAATAACCTTATAAAAAAAAACTATCAAAAAAGCTAATTTTAAATTATTACTTAATTTTATATAAATAGTTAAAAAAGTTTTAAATTTTTAACTATCTACTACTATTTTATTATTATATATATATAAGTTAACCTAATAAAATAAGTATTATTAAGCAAAAAACTAAAATAAAAAAAATTAATAAGTAATAAAAGCTGTAATATGTTAGTTATAAAATTTTATTTTAAAAAATTATTAAGCTTTTTTAAATTTTAATCTAGTTAAAATTTTAAATGTTTGCTATTAAATTTAAAGCTAGTAGTTTTTATAAAATTTTGTCTTTAATTAAAATTAGAAAAAAAGTGTATTATTATATAAATAGTAGCTATTTTTATATTAACTTTTATTAAATTTCTAACTTTAATCTAATCATATTATTAGTATTTGCAATACTAATATATTATAATATTTAATATTATACTTAATATATTTTAATAAGATAAATTAGTAAAATAAACTAATTAATTTTTAAAATTTAGAAATGTTAAAATATATTTAAAAAATATATATATTAATATAAATTTATTTTATTTGAAATTTTATTATAATTATTTAAAAAAAATATATTTATATTATTGTATTTTCTTAATACTTAATTTTATAATTTATTGCTAATAGCTATAAATTTTAAACTATAACTATTTTATAGCTATTTATAAGTTTTTTAAGTTAATTTTACTAGTATTTTAATTTTTTACTAAGTAAAAAAAAATTAATATAATTTTATAAATTATTATTATTTTTATTATTTATTATATAAAAAAAAGTAAAGTATACTTTATATAAATATATAGCTTAAATATTTTTAACTAATTTAAAATCTAAGTTATATATAATTTTTTACTATATAAAAAGCTAATTAAAAAGCCAAATTTTAGTATTTTTAATATAATAAAAACTATAGCTTTTTTATATAATAATAAATTTTTATATTAGTATAGTTTTTTAGTTTTTTAAATAAACTTTAAAAAAAAATTAAAATAAAACTATTAAGTAAAACTATATATTTTTATAGCTATACTATAAAAATATTAGTATTAAAATTATTTTATATATATATTAAAAGTATAACTTTTAATATATTAAGTATTTTTTATATTTTTAAAATATAGCTTTAAAAGCTAACATTAAAGCTACTAAATTAATATAAGGTAAAGCTTATTATATAATTTATATTTTTAGCTTTTAGTTAAAAATATTTATAATTTTAATTATACTAATATATAAAGTTTTTATTTTTATAACTAAGCTATAAAAATATTATATTTATAAAATTTATTTTTATTTTTATAATATGGCTATAAAAGTTTAAATAATATTATTTAGATAGTTAGTATATTTTTAATATAAAAGTAAAGCTTTTATATTATACTAATTATTTTTTTAAAACTATTTTAATAATATACTATAATATTAAAGCTTAGCTTTAATATTTTACTTAACTTATAAACTATTTAATACTAGTAATATTTAAAAATCTTTTTAGCAATGTTAAAAAAATAAATATATTAATTTTATAATGCTGTATATTATAAGTGTTTTTTTGAATATAGTAAAAAAAATAAGATAGCTTTAAATATTTAAAATTATATTTAAATTAAACTTATTCTATCTTATAAAATAAGTTAAGTTAATACTTTAGTTATTTTAAAATTAAAAGTAAACTTAAAAGCTTTAGCATTAAAATACTATAATTTTATAATTTATTTAAAGTAATTGCAAACTTATTTATAAGGTATATAAATTAGAAATATTTATATATTTTATATATATATATATTTACTTACTACTTAAGCTATATTTTTAACTATATAACTATATTATAAAATAATTTAATTTTTTAATATTTATTTAATATATGTAGCTTATAGCTATAATTTATAATTTTTATAATTTTTGGCTTATTTTTACACTATATTACTTATTTTATAAGTATATATTTATTATAATGTGGTAAAAATACTTATAAATTAGCATTTACTTTTTTTTAAAATTAGTAGAGTATTTTAAATATTATATATTTTTTAGTATATAAAAAGTAAATAAAATTTAGTAATTTATAGTAATTTATTATAATTTTAAGCTTTTTAATTATTATCTAAATTTTATTAGCTTTCAAAATTAAAATTATATATTTTTAATATATTTAATTATATAAATAAAATTATTATTTACTATAGTAAATTATAATTTTTTTTTTAAATTTTAAATAAATTATTAAAAACAAATAAAAAATTGAATATGTTTACTATTAGATAGATTTAAAAATTCACAATATAAAAGCTTTAAATTCCAAAAAAATATTTAACTACTAATTTAATGTTTAAACTTGCTTAATAAAAAAATATTAATGCTCCCTGTGAGGCTCGAACTCACGACCTTCAGATTATGAGACTGACGCACTACCAAC